>ML323674.1:4865-54757 GCA_005239505.1 Nicotiana paniculata
CGTCCCGCAGCCTACATTACAACCAAATAAAGTCGTACTTGATCCTAGACTGAATGAACTCAATTAGTAGAGTAGTACACTATGGGAAAGCCTATGGTGCATCTTTTGTGGCATAGGAATATTATTTCTGAGAGTGAGTGAATTCTTTCTATCTTGAGTTCTGTGAGTGAATTCTTTCTATCTTGAGTTCCTAAGTGTTCTTAAATTTTATTGTGTGTGGAACTAGCTCTTTGATTTGATGAGGGCACATGATTCACAAAGGAAAGGTAATGTTGTTGACCTCTATGTTAGAGTAGTGAGTGGATTGTGAATAAAGCATGGTATATGTGAGTCGACTATTGAGGCGAGGATGTCACACCTCTGTGCTTAAACTATTTTAAAAATTCTTGGTATAACGCGTTAAGGGATTTGCTTAATAAGTTGTGTTCATGAGTGTAGTTGATTGCTCGAGGAAGAGCAAAAGTTTAAGTGTGGGGTGTTGATGTGTGGCTAGATTCATGGTTTAACACGTTATATGCCTTACATTTTATGTGCGTTAATGATAAAAATACACTTTTTATGTGCATAATGGAGTCTATTTAATATGTAGGTACATTGGACATGGAAGCCGAGCTAAATGGATGCAAATATGTCAAAAATACACTCAAGAAGCGAAGAGGAGTGCACCGGGTTATAGCCGGGCGTTTGAGCCTTAAGGACAGACCTAGACTGGCATTAGCCAGGCGCCAGAGCTCAATTGCCAGCCCCAACCTGGCGTTATCTAGGCTCCAGGGCCTAAACGCCAGCCCTGGCCAGGCATTATCCAGGCGTTTGGCCTGTAACGCCTGGGCCTTGATCCGGTCAAATCCGAGTTTTGAAGAGTTTTAAGTGTTTCCCAGTTGGACTAGAAGTCTCTTACACGTTTAGGGTTTGTCCTAAACATATAAATAGACACAAAAAAACAACTTGAAAAGGAGGGAATCCATTAAAGTGAAGAAAAACTTGTGGATTACTACTCAGTGAAGCAAACATTGATTTTTATAGCTTTTATTTATTATTTTGTAGTTCAATTATGCAAGTTTTTTAGAATTGTTTCTTATGAATATGAGTAGCTAATTTTCTTAATCTAGGGTTTTGGTGGAACCCGTTGGAGGATAAACTCATTGTGATATTAATATAGTTTTGATTGGTGGATTAATCTCTATTTGTTCAACTACGTTCTTGTTGTTAGTTGATTAAAGGGCCCTCAATTAGCTGTTCCTATTTATTATGTATCTACTTGAGAGAGAGTGCATATTTAGGTATTTGTTTGAACAACATCAGTCCCGGAGTATAGACGAAGGTCATAACCAAGGGTTTAGAAGTTGGATTAGAAATAACGATACTTCGGGTGCAGTCTAAAGTGAACTGTAATTCAATCTAGCTAGCGTAACTTCAAAGGGTGCGTCTAGTAAATTATCATAATTACTTGAGAGCGATTTATGGTAGATAGAGTGTTCATGATTGATAGAGACAACTAATCAAACTATAAGAAGTATCCGAGAAGGAATTCACCAACCGGGGAGCCATAACCTTAGACCTTTATCATAATTATTTACGACACATTGTTAGTAATTGTTAGTTATTATTATTGTCAGTAGAATTAGTAAAACATCACCAATTTATATTAAAAAGTCTTGAGAGAATTGATTCAGTAAAAGTTGCGTATTCTAAAGCCTTGATTGATACGTAAATTCCCTGTGGGATCGACTCTGGGCATAATACCCCGAATTATATTTGCAACGCCCGCTTAGTCGTTTATAAGACATAGTTGAGCGTGATCAACTATCATTCATCACTTAGAAAAATCTGTGATAGGGTAAATAACATTAATAATTGGTATCTTATGCAATCATGTTTCATATTGCTATGCACACTTAGAAATTATGTCCCTAGGATAAAATTAACAAGCTGTAATCTTGCTATTCCTGAAATGGTGTATTATGTTGTGATTTTATGTGCATTTAGAAATCCTGTTTAGGTTACTATGCATCATGATGCATTAGACATCATGCTATGGGATCGTACTTATTTAACTGCACTTAGTCTAAATATAGACATCTAAAACATTCCCCTGTTCTAAACAACTGGCAATTAGTCCTTGCACATATTCAACACCTAGAATTGCATGTTATTAGCTGTAAACAACCTAGAGTCATTAACAAATCTGAATAACTGTTGCATGTTTTCCTACACCTAGGAAAGCCTTAGGTCATCAACTTAAAAAATAAAACGAGTACTTTCCTTTGTGATTAGTGTTCAACTGTCAGCATGCTTAAAACCAGTAGGCAAGCCTAATTAAGACTTCCTCTCTGAGTTATGCAGTAAACCTGTCTTTGTGTTATCACTTAGACACCATGCATAGGATCTGAATCTGGACCTTAATTGTTTATGAGACATACTGTTTATGTGCACTGTTTGTGGAGGTCTTTGAGCCCTTTCCTGTTTATGAGATACCCTTTATCTGCAGTTCTACTTTTTCATTATATGTCGCCTTATCATTTTCACCTTTAAAACTTGAGGGTCTGCCTAGCACCTCCTTTAGGATAGGAGTCCTAATTTCCTCCGGGTCTGATAGGAAGGGACGGGTAACAGCATGCAATAGAGGTTGAGACCAACACTCGATTTAGTTGCTTTCACGAGGTGGGAAAGGGTAGAATATGGATATGATGACGATGCGCTAATACCACATGTATCCCGTCTTCGAGGAGTGATTACCGGATATTGCATTGATGTGATCCATATTATTATAAACCTAGGATACCTTTTATACGCTTAGATTGTAATCCTTTCAAAAGCTAATTTTCTTTACTGTTTTAAAACATCGGCATGCTTAAGACTTAAATCCTCTCTTATTTGAGCCTTTATTTGTTTGTTTGCTAAGCCGTACAAATTTATAGAAACCATTTGGCTGGGAACCACACTTGTGGATCCTAAGGGGTGCCTAACACCTTCCTCTTAGGATAATTTCAATCCCTTACCCAATATCTGGTTAGTAATGTAACTGTAATTGAACCCCTTAGGTGCCATAACGGAACGTTAAAATCGTTAGGTGGCGAATCTTCAAAATATGCAAATCCCTTTCCCAAAAGGAACGAGTTGTCTCAATCCATGTCATAAACCCCTTTCAACCGGGCCCCGAAAGGAGCGCTCGGGCGAATAGGTGGGGGGGGGGGGAGCAACAAGCATCTCGGCAAAAGACTGAGACAACACTTGCGATCACTGCATCGGAGGCCATAGCATCTGGCGTGGCTGGAAACACACACATACGGGCCTGACCTCCACCTGCTCGACCTCCCCTTCTTGGGTGGCCTCTAGCTGACTGACTACCACCCCTGGCTACCTGGGTGGGTGGTGAAGTACCTAGAGCTGAATTCAAAGGCTGGCTTCTCAGCTGAGATGGACCTCCAAGAAGTTGAGGACACTGGCTCCTCATATGCCCGAACTCTCTACACTCATAACAACTCCCTGGAGCTGGAGACGGGGACTGAAAGGAACCCCTGGCACCAGAATGGCCATTAGGAGAACCATGCATAGAGAAACCCCGAACTGATGGTGATCGAGCTGCACCCTGGGCTGGAAAGGCATCGAATGAAGAACGGCCTGGCTGAGAACGGCGGGGACCATGCCCCGAAGATGCACCACTATAGGCTGGGCGGATTGACTGAGGAGGCCTGAATGAAAGGCCTCTACTATGCTAAATTTTTCCCTTGGAAGGAGCATCACTAGAACCACCCGATCCACGAGGCCTCTTGGCCTCCCTCTCCTGGCGGCGAACCGACTCAATATCTCGAGCAATATCAACAACCTGCTTGAAGGTAGAACCTGATATCCTCCCCCGAGTCATAAAAAGGTGGAGCTAATAAGTGAGGCCATCCACGAACCTCCTAATCCTCTCCCTATCACTAGGGACCAACTCGGTGGCATGGCGAGTCAACTCTAAAAATTGCATCTCATACTGCGTCACTGATAGCTCCCCCTGACGTAGCTGCTCAAAAAGCCTACGATGCTCCTCCCTGTGAGACTGAGGTACATACTTCTCTAAAAAGATAGTGGAGAACTGCTTCCAGGTGAGGGGTGTTGAACCAACAGGCCTACGCCTCTCAAAAGACTCCCACCAAGTGAAAGCAGCACCAGAAAACTTAAAAGTAGCAAACGAGACCCCACTGGTCTCTAAAATCCCAGTAGTACGCAGCTTCCTCTGACATTTATCCAGAAAACCCTAGGCATCCTCACCCTCAACACCACTGAATGTCGGAGGTTGAAGTCTACTAAACCTCTCCAGCCTACGCTGCTCATCATCTGGCATAGATGGAAACACGAAGTGCTGAACTGGAGCAACCGGCTGGGATGGAACCGTCCCCGTGTCTGATGGCCCCGAGTACCCTGCTCAGGTGTCCGGGCAACTATAGTCTGACTGCCTCCCCCATCCTGAGAAGTAGCGGCAACTGCCTGATCAAGGGTGGTACATACCGTCAAGATCTGATCCAAGGTCTCCCGAAGACCCGGAATAACAATAGGAGCTGTCGGTGCCTGAGCTTGTCCCGCTGGAGCATCTACGGCGGGAACCTGATCCTGAATGTAGGGGGATCAACTGGTACTGCCCTGGCTGCTGCATGGGCTGGCCCCCTACCTTTACCACGACCTCGACCTCCCGCTGGTCTAGCTGGCGGCTGATCACCCTGATCGGCAGCGCGAGTCCTCATAATCTGTGAGAGAATGAAACAACAAAAGTTTAGATTTCCATAATCAACAATATGGCACGACTGAGTTCAAGAAAAATGAGATTGTTCCTAAGGGTTCTGCAGCCTCTCGAAGATAATTACAGACGTCTCCGTACCGATCCGCAAGACTCTACCAAACCTGCTCATGACCGTTGAGTCCTATGTAACCTAGGCTCTGATACCAACTTGTCACGACCCCAAATCCTAAGCCGGCCGTGATGGTGCCTATCATGGAACTAGGCTAGACAACCATTACATACTATCATAATTTCCAAAACTTAGCAGATTAAAATAGCAAAATGAGATAAACAATTTATACACTACCCCAAAACCTGGAGCCAACTGTCATGAGCATCTAGGACTATAATTACAATGTACAATAAGGTGACTTGCTATTACAAAAGTCTGAAGTACGAAAGACAAAATTATGAATTGAGGAAAGGAAAAGAGGTGAGCTGGGGATGCTGAGCAGCTACCTCGATCCTCGAACAACTCCAAGCACGTCCAAAAAATAAACTAGTGAGATGGTCCGGTACCTGAATCTGTACACAGAGGTGCAGGAAGTAACGTGAGTACGCCAACTTAGTAAGTAATCAAAGTAACTAAAAACTTGAGTGTAGTGACGAGCATTTATAAATCATGTAAATTCATATAGGAAGTAACAGTGGAAATAAATAAATCAAGTCAGGAATCTACATTCCGAATATTTCATAAAACTCCAGTTTCCATTTAAAATCTCGTATAAAAACATTTGTCCGACATTATCATCAGAAGCTCAGTGTAAAGAAGAGTGAAAGAGAAGTTTCATAAATATAAGCCCCTGGGGAACAATATCACTCACAAATAAAGCCTCTCGGGCAAGCCTCTCAGTACTCCACTATTAGTATCTCATGCTCCCACTAAACACTCGTACTCAACAAGTACCATGAATACACACAAATGCTGCGGCGGGCAGCCCGATCCAACACACACACACACACACACACACACACACACACACACACACACACATATATATATATATATATATATATATATATGTGCAGCCCGATCCATATAACATACGCTGCAGCGTGCATCCCGATCCATATAATAGTCGACTACGCCCACCTGGGGGTGTATAGACTCCGGAGGGGCTCCTACAACCCAAGCGCTATATTTGCTGCGGCGTGCAGCCCGATCCAATATGTATATTGTTGCGGCGTGCAGCCCGATTTGTATATAACATATATTACTGCAGCGTGCAGCCCGATCCATACATAATATATATTGCTGCGGCGTGCAGGACGATCCATAACTATCCTCACATACTCGGCTCTCGGCCTCACTCAGTCATCCTCACAAGCTACTCGTGAAATTCATCTCAACTCACGGGACTCAGCCCAAAATACCTCTCAGATTTTCAAAATAGTGTGATAACAGTGAAAATAACAACAAGTAGAGAACATGTCTGAGTTCACAATTGTTCTATCAGGATAGTGTGAGAATAGTGTAAAAGTACCTCTGGGGGTCTAAAGAGGTCGGCACAAGGCCCCAAACACGGCTCACTGCCCATAAACAAGTATAAATTTCTAAAATACAGGATGTCGTAATATTTCAAATCAAATACGCAACTTAATAGTCGCTATGGGATGGACCAAGTCACAATCCCTATCGGTGCATGCCCACACGCTCGTCACCTAGCATGTGCGTCACCTCATTTACCAAAACAATATAAAAATACCGGGGTTTCATACCCTCAGGTTTAGAGTTACAATCGTTACTTACCTCAAAATAACCCAAAAGCTACTCTGCGATGCTCTTGCCCCTCGAATTGGCTCCCAAATGCTCCGAGTCTCTCACAAATTTGATTAATAACATCAAAATATTCTAGGGAGATGAACCCCAATCAAAAACTATCAAAATTAGGCACAATTCCCGAAATTGGCCAAACCCGAGCCCCAAGCCCACGTCTCGGAATTCGATAAAAATCGCATCACAAGAATCCTCATCCTTTTTCGAGTCTACACATATAAAATGCATCAAAATCCGACCACAAACGACCCCTAAATTCCTTAAATTACAAGTTTCAATTTTCCAAGCCCTAAACCCCCAATTTATGCCATTTAATCTACAAATTCCAAGCCTAATCCTTCACATAATAACATAGAATCGAGTTTATAGTCCGGGAAACTTACCTCCACTGAAGACCCTCGAAATCTTCCTCCAAATTTCTCTCAAAATGACTCAACCTGCATGCAAAGTTGAAGAAAAATGCTAAAATTTCACGGAGGCACATATTTATACTTCCTGCCCAGTTAATCCGCACCTGCGGCCAAAATATCGCACCTACAAATTCTTTTACACTTCTGCGGTCCTGCACCTGTGACTCCCCATCTGCAGGTGCGGCCACACTAGTAAAGTGGCACCAGCAGCAGCTTCGCTGCACTTTCCTAAGTCCAAACCTTCGTTAACCGCCCGAAATAAAATCCCGAGACCCTCGAGGCCCAAGAAAACATACCAACACATCCCATAACCTCATTCAAACTTAGTCGAGCCTTCAAAACACCAAAAACAACGCAAAAACACCAAAATCACATCAAATTCAAGCATATGAACTTTGAAACTTCTCAATTTCACCAAGGATGCCGAAACCATCCTAAACACATCCAATTGACCTGAAAATTAGCACACATATCCAAAATGACATTACGAACCTGCCGCAACTTCTGGAACTCCATTCCGACCCCGATAGACTATTTTCCACTACTGACCGAAAATCACCAAAAACTAGCTTTTCTGCAATTCAAGCCTAATTCTACACCGGACATCAAAACCACATTCCGAACACACTCCTAAGTCCCAAATCACCTAACGAAGCTATCCGAGCCGGAAAATCCACATTCCGAGGTTGTTTACCAATAAGTGAACTCCTAGTTGAGTTTTCCAACTATTAAGCTAATAATGAGATTAAGCGACCACTTCCAACCCGAACCAACCGAACCAACACAACATAAATAGGGTAAGCAACATATGATAAAACAGAAACGGGGGAAACTGGGCTAATATCACGGAACGATCGTCCGGGTCGTTACAGAATGTCATGTCGTGCATATGTTCATGTGTTCATAACATCATCAAGCCTCTGAGGGCATCCCATCATATCATCTCATCCACTATGGGAAAAATCATCAACGCATACCAGCTGATCTTGCGGTGGTGCATATATAACACCATAACCTTCTCCCATATCCCATATACATATATATAGATATATACGCATATATAACGCCATCTGGTCATGGGTCAATGTAAATGAATGCAATGCATGAGAAGTACGTCAATAAAATCTTTCGAAGTGTCATAAGACCATATACCTTTGATTAATATCATGAAGTAAATTTGATCAACTTACGTATTTTCTGAGACCCATGAACAAATGATAAATAATAGGACACATGGAGAATCAAGAACATAGGCATCTCTAGAATTTCTACGAATATTGTCATTTATGGAAGTTGTACATTTTCTCGTTTCGTTTGTATCGTATAGTTCATGCCAAAAATAAATAAGGGATAGCCTTAACATACCTGAACCAATTCTCATGACAATCACTCTAACACACGTCAATTACGACAAAACATGTAATGGCGGATGGAAGTAGGGAAAAATCCGTATGATATTCTTGAGAAAGATTGCACCGTACTCCCTTAGAATCGCATATATCATGCTACTGTAGCATTATGAATTAAATTCTATTTCATTTTTAGAATGGCTCTGTTACACACATCTCCATTCTCCATAATAATGATGTATTAAGATTGCCTTAAAACTTTTGGTTGTTGCCCCCACTTTAGGGGATGACTAAGCCACCCATCCCTTAATTGTGCCACCAAGTTACATGACTTAAGAGTCAGTAACTTGGTCTTTAACAGCTTCCACATCAGCCCATCTCTTTATCCAAATAAGCTTAATTACATAGTTAATCTCCCACTAAAAATTCATAATTATTCAATTATCCACATAATTAAGAATTATCTCAATATACCCAAAATACTACTCACGTTTAACATACTTTATACACCTCACTATCATGTTCATGTGGTACCTTGTATGGTACTAGTCCATAAATATCGGCCATTTTAGCTCGGGCCGTATTTTATCCCAAAATATCAACCTTTGACGAAATTCATTTTCTTCGGTTTGTTTACCCTCTCACCTTCACGAATTTACCCATTACTTGTTTTAAATAGCAAAATGCTTATAATCTCAAAATAAACTCATTCCCAAACTTACGTCGATTAACTTACGATGAAACTTTAACATACGAATATGCGGGATGTGATATCTCATTTCCGAGCTTTCATCAATTTACTTATGGAGTACTTTTACATATGAAAATATGGGGTGTAACATATTGTCACTATCTGTTGGGCGGTTCAGTTCAGCAGAGGGGTCAGTATATGACTTCTACACCAGTTACTTCACCACCCGCTTAGCCAGCTCGGGTTGGGCTCAAGCAGCAAGAGGTCTCCCTTGAGGGGGAGGCTGATCAGGTGGTGGTCAGGCTCGATGCTATGCTTTTCCCGCTAGGCTAGAGGTTGTTAGACGCAGTGATCACATGTGTTGTTTCATTGTACCACATTCATGCTTCCATATTATTTGACCCTGGTTCCACTTATTCATATGTATCATCGTATTTTTCTCATTATTTGGGTATGCCACGTGATGCCTTAGTTATGCTTGTTCATGTGTCTACGCCGGTGGGTAATTCTTGTTACACCCCATAGTTTTGTATGTGAGAGTACGCCATAAGTCAATTGATGTACGCTCTGAAATGAGATCATATTTGAAAGTACATAAAGTACATTAATCATGTTAACTTGGAGGTTACAAATATTTAAGATCATGGACTGCAAGTACCAAGAGGGTTGGAAGGCTTAGAAGCAAAACCAATTGAAGAAAATAAGTTTCCTTGGATGTCGTTAAGTTGGGAATGTTATAACATGTACTTTTTGGGTGAGACTAGGGTTCTCAAAATTATAAGGAGGTTATGTTATGAGTTATTTTTTCTTTATTATAGTCGTGTGTTATGTTTTGATGTCAAGCGAATTTTGGAACAAAAGTTGGCAAAGATCATCATAAGTTTCATTCATAAATATGCTGAAAATTAGGTCAAATGTAGTTGAACTTTTCTCCCAATATACTTGAAATTAGGGCATGATCTATTTACCAAATTGAATATATCAGAGTCTATTTTCTAACACATTAAACCATTCATCGATACGACATAGGATTAGAGAGATATTTACAGTTTTGCGAGACTACGCAAACTGCATATGTGACAAGTAGGTTTGTCCCTAAAGCTTTTTGAGCAATACATTTCGTGTGTTACATGAGGTCTTTTTGGGACATATTATATACCAAATTGAAGGTATTGGAATTTAGTTTCTAATTCTCTTAACTGTTCATTCATAAGACATCTAGATAAAAAGATATAAGCGTCTGAATAAGAGCCAATAGTAAGGTGCCAAGCTAGCACCTCTTTAACTTTTCAAAAATGAATATGTATATATATAGGCCTTGTGTCATCTCTTTCTTCACTTTTCCACAAACCACGACCAGAATAAGACCCCCTAAACTTATCCTCATTCTCTCCACAAGGGTTTCCATGAATAATAACATCCTAGGTAGGAAATCAAGAAACAATAACACTAGAACGATCCCTACGAAGTAAGAATCACTACTTCGCCTCTCTTCTTCTTTGTAGATTGAGTTTTGGAAGGTACTTCATAGTTAAGAAAACATCCACTTTATGTATTTAAGATTTAAATTTCAATGAAGGTTGATAAATTCATCTCCTAATAGTTAGAACTCACGGGACTTTGATCGGAAGCCGTGAGTTCGAGTTATTCGACTTGTAATGGACTGTTTTGTGGGTTGTTCGTGTTGCTTTTGGGCTGTATATTTTGATGATGTTTTATGGCATTTTGGAGGATAAAATGTGTGGATAAACACCATATAATGAAGTAATGGTGGTCTGGTCATTCGTTGTTACATTTTTAGGTTGTTTGACACTACTTTTGTTGTCGTTTTATGTATGAAGTGATTAGGGTGTGTAGGCTATTTTGTGATATCATGTGATGGAGATAAGTTTAGAAAATGATGCATAGATCTTGTTATTGTTTTATTCTTGGTTTTGCTGGTGTATGGTGTTGCATGATCTTAATTACATGTGTTTGATAACGAGACATAAAGAGAATTTCATATTCCTTAATTTATATACATTTTCCTAGTCTCATAAGTTACAACATTCTCCCTTATCAGGACTTTCATATTCAATTTAGTTTTGTCTTATGTCAGCCAAGGAAGCAGAGAGTCTATATATATATATATAGTATTATAATATTTTCACCACCATCGAGCTATTATCGATGGGCAGGCTCCAATTGGGCAACCTTTGATCAGATGGTGAGTTATATACCGAGCACACTGTGGCCGAGCACCTATGAGAGAGCCCAAAATGGTTGAGATATAGAGCCTAGTATGGCCGAGCGCCTATCAGCGAGATTACTACGGTAGAGAAGTTACACATACCGAGCCTTAGATGGTCGGACATCTATTTTACTTACTATATTGAGAGAGTTGAGTCAGTATTAGCAGGTAAGAATATCTTCAGATTTTCTTTGACTCCCAGTTACTTTCAATTATTATATTATCAGTTGAGTTTCATCTTTCAATTGTTCTGTTGCCATACATACTCGTTACATTATTCGTACTGACGTCCCTTTTTCTGTTGAAGCTGCATTTCATGCTTGCGTGTCCTCATTGATAGTTGGACAGACCCTTCCAGCAGACAGAGTCAGACATCAGCTTGGTTGGTAAGCTTCACTTCCATAGAGTTACCAGTCTAGACCTAGGAGTCCATTTTTATATAAACAGATTTAAGGGGTAGGTTGAGGCCTTATCCTGACCATGGTACAGTTCAGGATAAGAGAGGCTTGTATACGAGTCCTATATACTTTTTATATCAGTAGATGTTCATGGCAGCTTTGTCGGCCTGCATTGATACACATATCAGCTTTTGGGTATGTTTACCCCTTAGATGAGAGTGGCGTTATTTTCAGATGATTCAGAATAAGGCCGCATCGGCTTAAGTTGAGGGTTACCTCTCTAGAGTTCACAGTTAAAGAGTGGTACGCTCGGGCGGAGTATGGCACCGGGTGCCGGCCACGCCTCTTCAGGTTTGGGGCGTAACAAACTTGGTATCAGAGCAGTTCTGTCCTAGGGAGTCTACAAGGCGTGTCTAGTAGAGTCACGTTTATGGGTGTGTTGTGCACCACACTTATAAGCAGGAGGCTACAGGGCATTTAGGACTGTCACTCTTTCATTTTACTCTAAATCGTGTGGTAGAGCTCAGCTGTAAGATTCAAACTCCTAACTTTTATTTTATTCGTAATACAACAATACCTACATCCAGAAAGATAGTTGTTAAGAGATTGAATTTGGATGTAGAAGTGTTGAGTCAGAAGAACTCGATTTCGCATCATGCTTACGATAGGTAAATGTGAGGTCATCAACAGATCATATGTGTACTAAGATGTGTAAGCTTCTTGGTAAGGATCCCTAAGGCATGAATATTTATCCACCCATATGGTAAAAAGAAACAAAAGAATCATAAGGTAGATACAAGTTTCAGTAAGTAAAAGAAGCAAGGTGGAGAAGGGTACGAGGTACCCAGTTAGTGAAGATTACCAGTATTTAAAATTCAGACAGAGAAATATAAGTATTTGAGTTACCGTCAACACTAATAGAAGTATGTACAATTTTCCACACCCATCTTAGTTATGCCTTGCGGGAGCTAACAAATATTGCTTAAGAGAAAGATATGATATAATGATCCATCTGAGCTTAGAGTAACCCAAAATGGTGGATGGATTGTTAGCATTAGCTGACATTTCCAATGGATATTGCAAACGTGGTAATAATTCTCCGTGTGAGACACTCCGATGATGCACTCCACCAGAACTTTCATAAGACAGGCAGTGGAATCCTAGAAGGGACAAATATTTACCTTGTATGGCTGCCCTACATAGTAAAGAGAGAATGTTAGGAGACCCCAATATCCAACGAATAGAACAAGGGGAGCTAAAAGCGAAAGAATTTTTTGTTGAAGTTTTCAGAATAAGGTAATAGATGAAAATATTACCAGGAGAATAAGAAGACATTAAATAAAGTATTATGAGTAAGTTGTGATAAAAGGGTGATTACAGTAAATCATAATATGATATGATGACAGAGTCTATACTAAAGTGAAGGAAAAGATAAGAGGTGACAAGCCTTGAGACAATAAAAGTGTATAGGCCAAAAGTCATATCCTCATCTCGAGAAATAAGTTGTTGAGTCCAACGTGATTACCAGAACAAAAATTTAGACCCTTGGAGTAAGAGAAATCAGCACGGGCTAGTGTATAAGATAAACTGAACATCATTAGGGATCTAATGATGTGATAATAGTCGACATCAAGAGAATTTCAAAGATCGCATTCCAACAATAATAAAATGGAAAACATAAGAATAACCTTTAAAGGTCATTCAGGAAGACGCACCGCCAAAGCAAAAACTTTGAGCAAAGTTAAGCTTAAGGGACAAAGTGTGCCAGTTACACTAGGTGTCACCCTCGTACATAAGCAATTCAGTTATCCTTGGTAGGGAAAACAAGGAGAGTAAGAGTTAATGAAGGAAAAGATGCCAAAGATGAAGAGGTAAACCATTGATAGGTAAATCTTCATAGCATTAAATGCTAGTACTCCCCTAAAGGGGGGAAGCCGGTGTGATATGGTAGTAAGTCGGAGTTATGTAGTTCAAGTAACTATGGAATAGTAAAGAAAGAATGTGGTGAAAAGGTGAAAGGAATGATATTGCATATATTCAGATCCTAATGATATGTACGACTCCTGAACATTATTCAAGCACGATGTCGGGGAGTGGCAGTAAGGGTTCCCGACCAGGATGTTATTGATAGTAAGTGCGAATGAACACTTGATACATAAGGAGCAAATGCGAGAGGTAATTTAAGACAAAGGAGGTAGCCCAAGAGAGGTTACACAGAATATAAATATGAGCATGAACTTATGAGTAGTTAGTAGTTTATTCAGGAAGAGCATAGTTATGGCTAAATAAGAGGTCCATATAAATCACCAGATTATGCAAGATAAACATAGTGAAACCCAACATAGGAAACTCAGTCTTGCAAATACGACATTGTAATTCTTGTGAAATATTTAGATAGGAGTTGGGGTAGTAAAAGGTACCGTATAACTATTACGAAAATAAAAGAGAGTGCCACTAGGGAGACAATCGAAATTTCAATTCATAAGCAACCTTACGAGCACAAGGGCGTGGAAGTAAATAACCAAGGATAATAATAGGCGAGTAAGAACATCAGGAATTCCATGGGGTATACAACGTAATAAGCTCGGAGATTTACAAGATTCTGAGGGTCTTCCCTCAGCACTGCAACAAAGGACTAGATGAGAAAATAAGGAATAAGGCTTCAACATAAACATAGTAACCTAAAAAAGAAATGGTCTTATAACAGTAGTCTCACTATAAAATTGTATACAGTCTATAAGAAAATGGAACCTATCGTGAGTAAGGAATGAGAAGTAAAATCCAAATCAATATTCGAGATCATATGAGTTGCACGAAATTCCAATAAGCGTGGCACTAAAATAAGTCTAGTATTCATGCAAAAAGTGGAAGAACGACCAGGAAAAGTAATTTCTTACTTTTTAAAGAATGTTGAGAAGGCGCGAAAGGAATTATTCGATCAATGACCCGGAGTTAGTTACATTATGAACACAGTTAAGATTTCGGAGTGTTATCCATGCAACTTATTAGTTGACAATGATATAGCTATAGAAGACTCCAGTATAAGTTAAAAGAAAGAATTGAGCCCACAAAAGAGACAAAAGCTTGAATTTCTAGAAGGTTATATCATGGGTGTTCCATAACGTCCACGTAAGGCTAAATTAATAACTAATAGCCTGAGCCACATATTAGAAGATAAAGTAAGACTTTTTAAAGGGTGGGATAGAAGAGGAAACTAAAGAGTTAATCAGCTAAATGAATTAGGAGTCTGATTATTAGACCCTGAAGAGTATAGAAATCGTGATTCAGAACATTGTACAATCACTATAAATATCAGAGGTACAAAATATATAGTACAATAGCTATATTCTATAATGGCTCTACGATAAATCTAGTTAGAACAGTACCGACCTCATAAGAAGTCAGTATGAATCTTTTCGTATTGTGTATGTGCATGATGTGGAAGTATCATAGTAGAGATTTAAGGTGTAGATGTGACTTCCACCTATGTGGAAGGGAGGTTATGAAAGAGATAGAAGATACGATGAAATATTTAAATGTAAGTAAGGTACATATGAAGAAGGTACAAGATGCCCAAGTACAGAAGGTTACGAATAATCCAGATATCAGATAGAGGGCTAGAAGCGCCGTAATTCTGTATCAAGAAATGATAGTGGTGTCGTCAGTTGCATAGTTTCCAGCTTGTCGTTTCCAGATACAAAGAGGTCAACTTAAGAGAGTAAAGAAGAGTTAGAGACAATATGATGTCTCGCTTAAGGTTCCATAATAACATAAGAAAATCTATTATGCTAGCAAGTTAAAGGAAGGTTGCGAGTAGTATAAATAGATATATATGTAGGTCGCAAGCTAAGTATGGTAGAGCGACAAGGTTTTAGCTAGACATGAGTAAGCATAAGAAAAGGTGACAGAGAAGGTGACGAGAATAGGTAAGTCCTCAGGATCAAACCCATCACAACAAGAGAGATGATGGTTTCCATAAAGTTATAAAAAGCTCAGTATAGCATGGGTGAACTCAGAGGAGTTTAAGACTAGGAGAATTTAGAAGAGATGGAATGCTCCCCTAATGGTAGAATAAGGGTGTAATTGTGGTAGATAAGAGGAGGACGTTTAGGCATTTGATTGAGTAATGATTCAAAGAAAAGAGATTTCATGAATTGTACAGGATGAAAATACCCCCATAAGGTGAATCACGTTGGGATGCCATGAAATACGGTTATTGAAGTATAGTATTGACCCTAAGTGGATTAAGAAAATAACTCCAGATGTTCCCCGATGAGATGAGAGCCCTAGTGACAATATATTACATAAGAGTTTCAAGTTATCAGTAGTAGAGATCAACATAATGTGAATCCACAATAGGTGGATAAAAATTCCAAAGTATTAGATGAGATTAGGCCGTCATTCTTAAGATGAACATTAATGAGGAAGAATTAAAGGACTTAGATTTATACATATATGATAAGCAACGAGAGAGTAACTTGGAGTTTGGTAGCAGACCTCGCTAATAAAAAATCAAGGTATGTGTTATGGTAGAGTAAGACCTACCTAGTTGCAGAAAAGCCAAAAGGATGGATATCCGAAGCTATGAAACAAGATATAGCAATAGTCATAAGTTAGACAAAGTACTAAGCGAAGGACATCGGTATACCCATAGATGACTAGAGGGACAACTTGCCATATTTCTATATATGTTCCAAAAGTGAGATCTAGAGATTGATTAAAAGCTGGAGGAAAAGGGACAGAAGAATCACATAGGTGCACATACAAGGACAAAGTCATACATGCTGCATGACAGAAGGAAGCAATAGATACGAGATTGGAAGAATTCTGACAACAAGTCATGGTGTGAGAAATAGGCCTAAAGGGGGGGAATGTCCTGGCCTTCGAATTTATTCACAAAAAAGTTGCCTAGATGTCAGGGACAATACTAAATTATTCATAAGAGCTATAGGTTAGGAGACTGATAAGCGCATCAGTCAACATTTGAGGACGAATGCTCCAAAGGGAGGGAATGATGTTACACCCTATAGTTTCGTATGCGAGAGTATGTCGTAAGTCAATTGAATAAAGTACGTTAATCATGTTAACTTGGAGGTAACGAATATTTAATATCAAGGACTGCAAGAACCAATAGGGTTGGAAGGCTTAGAAGCTAAACCAATTGAAGAAAATAAGTTTCCTTGAAAGTCGACAAGTTGGGAATATTATAACATGTAATTTTGGGGTGAGACTAGGGTGCTCAAAATGATAAGGAGGTTATTTCATGATTTATTTTTGTCTTATTATAGTCGTATTATGTTTTCATGTCAAGCGAGTTGTGGAACAAAAGCTTGCAAAGATCATCACAAGTTTCATTCATAAGGATGCTGAAAATTAGGTCAAATATAGCTGGATTTTTCTCCCAATATAATTTGAATTAGGGCACTAACTACCAAATGGAATATCTCCAAGTCTATTTTCTAAAACATTAAACCGTTCATCGATACGACATAGGAGTAGAGAGATATTTGCAGTTTTGCGAGACTGCGCAAACTGCATATGTGACAAGTAGGTTTGTCCCTAAAGCTTTTTGAGCAATACATTTCGTGTGTTATATGAGGTCTTTTTGGGCATACTGTATACCAAATTGAAGGTATTGGAATTTAGTTTCTAACTCTCTTNATCTCTTTCTTCACTTTTCCACATACCACGAACAGAATAAGACCCCTAATCTTATCCTCAAGTTCTCGACAGGGGTTTACATGAATATTAACATCCCGGGTAGGAAATCAAGAAGCGATAACACTAGAACGATCCCAACGACGTAAATATCGCTACTTCGCCTCTCTTTTTATTTGTAGTTTGAGTTTTGGAAGGTATTTAATAGTTAAGAAAACGTCTAAATTCGGTATTTAAGCTTTAAATTTTAACAAAGGTTGATAAATTCTTTTCCTAATAGTTAGAACTCACGGGACGGTGATCGGAAGCCGTGAGTTCGAGTTATTCGACTTGTAGTGGACTGTTTTGTGTTGCTTTTCGGCGGTCCATTTTGCTGATGTTTTATGGAGTTTTGGAGGATAAAATATGTGGAGAAACACCAAATAATGATGTGATGGTGGTCTAGTCATTCGTCATTACATTTTTAGGTTTTTTGACACTACTTTTGTTGTCGTTTTATGTATGAAGTGATTAGGGTGTGTGTGCTATTTTGTGATGGAGATAAGGTTGGAAAATGATGCATACATGTTGTTATTGTTTTGTTCTTGGTGTTTCTGGTATATGGTATTGGAGGAGGGCCTTGTTATAGGGAGATGGTACCCAAATTTACTTAAATGAGCTACTTAAGTTGCGAAATTAGCCTTTACTCAGCACTGGTTTTGAAACTCCTTATGTTGTGGTAGATTGAGCTGAGTTGTTTGAAGAATTTTTTGGAAGGTATTAAGGACTCAAAAGAGTTAAGGTATGTTAAGGCTAAACCTTTCTTTCATTTTGGCATGATCCAGTAACTACCTGTGATTGATAACTAGACATAAAGAGAAGTTCATATTCCTTAATTTATGTACATTTTCATAGTCTCATAAGTTAAAGCATTCTCCCTTATCAGGACTTCATATTTTGGTCTAGTGTTGTCTTATGTCAGCCAATGAAGTAGAGTATACAGTATTACAGTATTTTCACCACCATCGAGCTATAATCAATGGGCAGGCCCCTATTGGGCAACCTCTAATCAGAAGGTGAGTTATATACCGATCCTACTTTGGCCGAGCGCGTATGAGCGATCCTAGAATGGCTAATATATAGAGCCTAGTATGGCCGAGCGCCTATAAGCGAGCCTACTACGGCAGAGAAGTTACACATACCTCCCTTATATGGCCGGATAGCTATTTTACTTACTATATTAAGAGAGTTGAGTTAGTATTAGCAGGTAAGCATATCTTCAGATTTTTTTTGACTCCTAGTTACTTTCAGTTATTATATTATCAGTTGAGTTTCATCTTTCAATTATTCTGTTGCCTTACATACTTGGTTCATTATTTTTATTGACGTCCCTTCTACTGAGGACGCTGCATTTCATGTCTGCATGTCCTCATTGATAGTTGGGCAGACCCTTCTAGCGAACAGTGTCAAACATCATCTTGGTTGGTAAGCTCCACTTCCACGGGGTTACCAGGTCTTGACCTTGGAGTCCATTTTTATATATACAGATTTGATGGGTAGGTCGAGGCCCTGTCCTGACCATAGTACAGTTCAGTTATCTCTAGAGGCTTGTGGATGAGTCATGTATATTTTTTTTATCAGGAGATATCCATGGAGGCTTCGTCAGTATGCATAATTACATATATCATCTTTTGGTTATGTTTACCCCATAGATGAGAGAGGCATTATTTTCAGACATTTCAGAATATGGCCTCATCAGCCTAAGTTGAGGGTCACCACTCTAGAGTTCACAGTTACAGAGTGGTACGCTCGAGCCACGTATGGCACCGAGTGCCGGCCACACCATTTCAGGGTTGACAATGCAATGATTTCCTAGGATTCAGTGGAGAGATTCTCTGTACCATGTTCCTAGTTGGGTGATCTCGTATTTGAAGGCTTAACATATGGTTGTGAAGGGATGTCTGGCATATTTAGCCCTTTTGAGGGATATTGATGCTGATATTCCTATCATTGATTCTGTTCTTGTAGTGCAAGACATTCTGAAAGTGTTTCCTACAGACTTGCCGAGTATGCCACCGACAAGGACATCAATTTTGGTATTGACTTGGTGTCAGACACTCTGCCTATTTCTATTCCTCTGTATCATATGATACCAGCAGAGTTAAAGGAATTGAAGGAGCATGTTTAAGAGCTTCTTGATAAGGGGTTTATTAGGCCTAGTGTGTCGCTATGGGGTGCACTGGTTCTATTTGTGAAGAAGAAGGATGGTACTATGCGGCTGTGCATTGATTATAGACAATTGAATATCGTTACAATTAAGAACAAGTATCTTTTGCTGCACATTGATGACTTATTCGACCAACTTTAGGAAGCTAGAGTGTTCTCTAAGATTGATTTGAGGTCTAGATATCACCAGTTGAAGATTTGGCATTATGATATCCTGAAGACGCCATTCAGGACCCACTATGGTCACTACGAGTTCCATGTGGTGTCTTTTGGGCTGACCAATGCCCCAACAATATCTATTCCTCTTATAAGCAGCGTATTCCAGCCATTTCTAGATTCATTTGTATAATATTCATTGATTATATACGGGTGTACTCTCGTAGCCAGGAGGAGCATGCACAACATCCGAGGATTGTACTACAAATATTGGGGGGAGAAGAAACTTTATGCTAAATTCTCCAAGTGTGAGTTTTGGCTCGGTTTTGTGGCGTTCATAAGGTATGTGATGTCCAGTGAGGGGATCAAGGTAGATCCGAAGAAGATTGAGGCGATTCAGAGTTGGACCAAACTGTTTTCAGCTACTGGGATTTAGAGTTTTCTTAGCTTGGCCGGATATTATCATCGCTTCATGGTGAGTTTCTCGTCCATTGATGCGCCTTTGACTAGGTTGACCCATAAGGGTGCCCCATTCATGTGGTCTAATGAGTGTGAGGAGAGTTTTTAGAATCTCAAGACTGTCTTGACCACAACTTCGATTCTTGTTTTTCCATCAGCCTCGGGTTCATATACAGTGTGTTGTGATGGTTCTCGGATTGGTATTGGGTGTGTCTTAATGTAGGAGCATAGAATGATTGCTTATGCTTCACGCCAGTTGAAGCCCAATTATAATAACTATCGCATTCATGATTTAGTGTTGGCATCCATTGTCCATGCATTGAAGATTTGGAGGCATTATCTCTACCGTGTCTTGTGAGGTATTTATTGATCATCAGAGTCTAAAAAACTTGTTCGAGCAAAAGAATCTAAATTTGAGGCAGCGGAGATGGTTGAAGCTATTAAAAGACTATGATATTACTATTTTGCATCATCACGGTAAGGCTAATGTGATGGCCAATGCCTTGAGTAGAATGGCAGTGAGCATGGGTAGCCTTACCTATATTCTTGTTGGTGAGAGAGCCCGTAACGACCCGACCGGTTGTTTAGAGAGTTATAGCCCCGTTTCCCCCATTTTTGCTTCTTCTTAGATTTACAGCTGTATTATATCTTACTGGGTTGGTTGGTTCGGGTCCGGAGTAGTTTCGAATTGAACTGAGACACTTAGTCTCTTAATTGGAAGCTTAAGTTGGAAAAGTCAACTGGATGTCGACTTATGTGTAAACAACTTTGGATTTGAAGTTTGATGATTCCGTTAGCTCTGTTAGGTGATTTTGGACTTAGAAGCGCGTCAGGAATGTGATTTGGAGGTCCGTAGTAGAATTAGGCTTGAATTGGTGAAAGTTGAAATTTTGGTGATTTTGGGCCGGTAGTGGAAATTTTGATATCGGGTTGTGTGTAAAATTTGAAGTCAAATGTGGTTTGATAGGTTTCAGCGTAGCTTGTTAAATTCGGAAGTTCAGAAGTTCCTTAGGCTTGAACCCGCGTGTAATTCGTGTTTTTGAGGCTATTTGAGGTGGTTTGAGGTTTCGACTAAGTTCACATGGGGTTATATGTCTAGTTGGTAGGTTTGGTTGAGGTCCCAGGGGACTCAGGGGTTTTTAGGATGCCCATCAGAAGGAAATTTTGGACTTAGGCATTCTGGTTTTCTGGTGCTCTAGTGTTTCGCACGTGCGATTGGACTGGAAATGCAGGTGTGGAGAAGGAACACATATATGAGCCCGCAGGTGCGAGGCTAAGTCGTAGATGCATAAGATTGGGTCACGGGCAAATTCCGCATAAGCAACTCCGCAGGTACGAGGCCTGGAGTGCAGGTGCAAGCCTAGGGGACTTAAGTGATTTCCGCAGGTGCGGAACTTGTGTCGCAGAAGCGGGCTGGGCACCGCAGGTGTGGTTTTACTGGGCAGAACCTATAAGTAGAGGACTTCAAGATTTTTCCCCATTTTCACATTTTGGAACTCGGAATTTGGGGATTTTTTTAGGATTCTTCGAAGGTATTTCAATGTTATCATTGAGGTAAGTTCCTTGAGCCTATTTATCTTCAGTAATGGTGTTTCCCCATTGATTTTACACCTAATTAGTGAGATTTTGAAATGAAAATTGGGGGTTTAGGGCTTGGGAATTAGAGAGTAAATTTGAGGGTTTTGGAGGGGAAATTTAGATCGAATTTTGATAAATTTGGTATGGTTAGATTCGGTAGTGAATGTGCTTTCAGGTTATGTGATTTTCGTCGTGTTTCGAGACATGGGCCCGGGTGCCCGGGTTGAGCCGATTTTGGATTTTTTGTTCAAATTTAGTAGTTTTCGTGAGGGATTGATCCCTTTAGCCTATTTTAATTCTGTTGTTTTGTTTGTGGCTAGATTCGGGAAATTTGTAGGCCGAATTGAGAGGCAAAAGCATTGCAGAGTAGAGATTTTCTCTGTTGGAGGTAAGTAACGATTTCAAACTTGGTCCTGAGGGTCTGAAACCCCATATTTACTGTTATGTGATTGGTATTGAGGTGGCGCGCATGAAAAGTGACGGTTGTCCAGGCGTGCACCATGAGAGTTGTGACCTGGTTGGTTCCATGGAACCGTATCGTAACTCCATCTTATTGATATTCATGTTTTCCTATGTGATAAAGTAGTTGAGCTACCGATCTGTTTAGGCTTATTGCCGGTATTGTGGAGACTCAATGTGGTCATTTCTTGCTTTTACTTTACTACTTTTACTGATATTTTGTACTCAGTCATATGCATGCATTCTATGTTATATACCAGTCTTAGTTGGTATCGATTGCATCATTGTATTACTGGATCGGGTTATTTTTCATGATATTTTGAGCCCATGAGTGAGATTGGAGAGGTTGATGACTGAGTGATGCCGAGATCCGATTGTGAGTTACAGATATGGGATTGGGCTGCACGCCTAAGCGGATATATTGATGTGATGATAGCGCTTGGTCTGTAGGAGCCACTCCGGAGTCTGTAACACACTCCCCGTGAGCGCGGTTGATATTATTGAGGGATGGATCTTTCCTGGACATGGATCATTTCCGAAGTAGTTGTTACCTAGAGATTGATCTTCTCCACAGGGATGGATTGGCCCTTTTCTTTTGTACTTGGTAACCTATTGTCAACGTTGTATATATTCCGGGATGGATCTTCCTTTAGCCGTATGAGCCATATACAGTACCGAGTGGTTGAGATATCGAGAGTGAGCATTTGAGGCTGCCAGCATGGTGCATCACTTACAGTGTGTGCATTGGCATGTAGTGACAATTGAGTCATATTCATTACAATGTACATGTCTTCTTTATTTCCTAGTTATGAATTTCTTAATTGATTTAAGAGCATGTCTACATTTATCCATAATCATTTTCATCTTATTTGTACTAGTTCGTTACTATCTTCAGTCCAAAGTTTGGACTTTTTACTTACTGAGTTAGTGTACTCACGTTACTCCATGCACCTTGTGTGCAGATTCAGGCATTTTCGGTCACGGTGGCGGCTGCTTATTTAGGCATCGGACTTCGGGGACTATCGAGGTAGAAGCATGACATTCGCGTGCCTTGATTTCTCTTCCTTAGGTTATCCATATTTTTAGTTTATTACTCTGAATACCGTTGTGGACCCTATTTTCAGATGCTCATGTACTCAGTGACGCCCTAATTTTTGGGATGGTTGTATCGTGTTTTGGATGATTCTGTGTTCAAAAGGCTTTTATTTAAATGTTAAATCTTTCCGCTGTTATTCCAAAAGGTGTTTTACTGTATTGGAAAAATGTTGAATTGAGACTTGCTTGGGTCTACGATAGGCACCATTACGACGGTCATTTTGGGTCGTGACAAGTTGGTATCAGAGCCTAGGTTACATAGGTCTCACGAGTCATGAGCGGGTTTAGTGGAGTCTGTTGGATCGGTACAGAGACGTCTATACTTATCTTTGAGATGCTGCAGAACCCTTAGGAAAACTCTTCGTTCTTGAATTCTTGTCGTGCGAATTTGTTGACTTTGGTAACTAAACATTTATTGTTTCATTCTCTCACAGATGGTGAGGGCTCGTACCATCGGGCAGGAGGGCCAGCCACCAGTACTACCAGCTTCGAGAGGCCGAGGTGACGGTAGAGGCCGCGGTAGGGGCAGAGGTGCAGCCTGTGCAACAGCTGGGGCAGTACATGCAGATCCACCAGTTGCCCCAGATCCAAGTTGTGGATGCACCAGGGGGACCAGCTCAAGCACCACCTATGCCCATCACGATTCTTGGCCTTCATGAAGAATTACCTCAGATTCTAACCGTGTGCACTAGCTTTGCTGAGGCAGTCTTTGTTTTGATAGCCGCAACCACTTCTTAGGACAGGGGAGGCACTCAGGCTCCTGCCGCGCCCACACCTGAGCAGGTTGTACAGGGACTCCAGACACCGGGGGCACCACCAGCCCAACTAGTTGCAACTGCTCAGGACTATGTGGTTTCTCCTATTCGTGAGGATGAGCAGAGTAGATTGGAAAGGTCTGGGAGAATCCAGAATCCATCTTTCAGTGGTGTAGAGGGAGATGATGCACATGGTTTCTTGGACAGATGTCAGAGGATACTCTGTACAGTTGGTATTCTGGAGACCAGTTGTGTTACACCCCATGCTTTCGTACATGAAAGTATTCCATAAGTGAATTGATGAAACGTTAGGAATAAGATTATTTTGAGGTTACAAGTATTATGATATTTCAAACAGGGGAGAAGTAAATTCATGAAGGTGAGACGGTAAGGAGATCGAAGGAAATAAAAAGTTTCGTCGAAGCTTGGCAATTTGGGATAAAATACGATCCGGGCTATAATACTCGGTATTTATGGATTAGTTCCATACAAGGTACCGTATGTCCATGATAGTATGATGTATAAAGTGTATTAAAAAGGAGTAGTATTTTAACTAATTTGAGACAAATTTTAAATTATGCGAGTAATTGGTTAATTACCGGGTAATAGGACATTACCTAATTAACTAATAAGTGGATAAAAATTAATAAATTCCACCCTCCAAAAACGTGGCAGTTGGCCACAATCTAAAGCAAATGACTCCTTAGTCATTTGATAGGTGGAAACCAATTAGCAAAGTAAGGGACACTTCATTCTCATATTTGGTATATCATCAATCATAATAGTAGTCATTTACTACAATTAGGACTTAGGAAATGAATTTCAAACAAAGTTCCATTAAGAGAATAGAACGTTGCCATTATCAATTTCAAACAAAGTTCTGATTCTAAACACTTCACTAAACAACGAGATTTCTTGCAATCAAATTTCCTACAAGGTTCCAACGAGAATTTTTAACAATCGTAGCAACGTAAAATTTTACGGGTCTAAAAGAGTACGATGCAATCGTTTCAAGGAACATTATACGGATTTTTCCCTACTCCGGGTATGTTAAGGCTAACCCTTCTTTCATTTTCGCATGATCTCATAATTACATGAGTTTGTTAACGAAGCATAAAGAAAGATTCATATCCTGGAATTTATGTATATTTTTCTAGTTTTGTAAGTTACAATATTCTCTTTATCGGGACTTCATATTCAATTGATTATTATATTCTTCCAGTCAAGAGAGCAGACAATCCATGTATATATTATTACGCCATTTTCATTACCATCGAGCTAGAAGCGATGGGCAGGCCTCTATTGGGAAACCTCTGATCAGATGGTAAGTTATATACCAAGCCTACTGTGGCCAAGCGCCTAAGAGCGAGCCCAGTTGGCCGAGATACAGAACCTAGTATGTCTGAGCACCTATGAACGATCCTACTACGACATAACAGTTATATATATATATATATATATATATATATATATATATATATATATATATATATATATATATATATATATATATATATATATATATACACACACACCGAGCCTTACAGGGTGGAGCAACTATTGTACTTACTATATTGAGAGAGTTGAATCAGTATCACTAGGTAAGCATATCTTCAGATTATCTTTTACTTCCAGTTGCTTCCAATTATTAAATTATCAATTTAGTTTCAGCTTTCAGTATATTGCCTTACATACTCGATACATTATTGACGTCTCTTTTCTAGGGGCGTTTCTTTTCATGCGTGCAGGTTCAGACGGACAGACGGGTGGACCTTCTCAATAAGTGTTTCCCGAGTTCAGCCTTGATCGGTAAGCTCCATGCCTTTCGGAGTTGTCGGGTCTAGAGCTTTATGTAAATATTGTGTATATATATATATATATATATATATATATATATATATATATATATATATATATATATATATATATNCCCCAACCCACTCATATCATATATATATATATATATATATATATATGATATGAGTGGGTTGGGGAGCTATTCCGATCACAGTATATCCACCAGTAGAGGCTTGTAGACATATCCTATCATTTAGTGCAGTATGTTGGGCTGGTCGGTCTTTTATGTATATTTTGGTGGTTTGCCAGCTGTAGTAGTTGTGATGGCCTTGTTGGCCCAAATTTATATTGATATTCAGTCAGCATCCGCAGTTGTCTTGTAATGTGTCCCATGCCCAAGGTATGACATCACATGTTCAGAGTTCCTTAGTCGCAAGTTGGTACACAAGGATAGATGAGGTTCCGGGTGCTGGTCTCTCCCCCAGGTTCGGGGCGTGACAAAAGTGGTATCAGAGCAGTTCCGTCCTAGGGAAACTACAAGGAGTGTCTAGTAGAGTCTTGTTTATGGGTGTGTTGTGCACCACACGTATAAGCAGGAGGCTATAGGGTATTAAGGGCTGTCACTCTTTCTTCGTACTCTAGATCGTGTGGTAGATTTCACTTATAAGAATTCAAATTCCGAACTTCTATATTATTCGTAATAAGACGATGCCTACATTAAGAAAGACGATCAATAAGAGATATAGCTGTGGAAGTGTTGAGTTAGAGGAACTCGCTTTCGCATCTTGCTTATGATGAGTAAACGAGAGGTCTTCAGTAGATCATGCGTGTACTAAAAGGTGTATGGTTCTTGATAAGGAGTTTTTAGGAAAGAATACTTATCCACTCTTACGGTAAAAAGGAATAATGGAATTGGAAGTTAGACACGAGTTGCAACAAGTAAAAGAAGCAAGGTGAAGAAGGGTACGAGGTACCCAGTTAATAAAGATTATCATTATTTACCTTTCAAGAAGGGAAATATAAGCATTTCAAATTACCTTCAACAATGTACGTACAATCGGCCACACTTATCTCAGTCATGCCCTATGGGAGCTAACATATATGGTTTAAGAGAAGGACATGATATCAGGATCCGGCTGGGGTTAGAGTAACCCAAAGTGATGGATGAATTATTTGCGATACTTGATATTTCCGAAGGATATATTGCAAATGTGCTAATTGATCTCCTTGTTAGACACCCAACTGGCGCTTTCTAGAATAGTATAGCTAGATAAGAATGCTAGAGTGGTCAAAAAAAAAATTACAAATATAGGCAATGGAAGCCTCGAAGGGATAAATATTACCATAGCGTGGCTCCCATCCCTAGCAGAGAAAAAATGTTTGGAAAATTGAAGAGCCAATGGATTGATCAAGGGGAGCAAAAAGCAGAAGAATGTTTTGTTCGAATTTTCAGAATAAAGTAATAGATAAAAATATTAACAGGGATGTACAAAGAAGACAACTAATGAATCATTAAGAGTAAGATGTGATACATGAATTACAACGGTAGGTCAAAAAGATGACATCATTACAGAGTTTATAGCCAAGTGAAGGAAAAGACAAGGGATGACAAGCCTTGAGACACAAAAGAGTATAGGCCATGAAGTCATATCCTCACTTCGAGAAATAAGTTCGCAACTCCAACGCAACTATCGAAAGGAAAACTTAGCTCCATAATAATAGAAATCAGTATGGGCTAGTGAACAAGATAAACTAAATATGGATTAGGGACTGAGTGATTGGATAATACTCGACATCATGAGAATTTCAAATTGCGTTCCGGCGATAATAGAATTGACAACAGAAGAAGATTCATGAAAAATTCAAAGCATGGTCATTCAAGAAGACACTTTCCTAAAGCAAGCAATGTGAGCAAAGTTAAGCTTAAGGGACTGTATGTGCCAGTTATACTAAGTGTCACCCTCGCGAGTAAGGAATTTTGTTATCCTTAGTACAGAAGGATTACTGCAAGGTGAGTAAGGGTCATGGATGATGTGAAATGACGCCAAAGATGAAGAGGTAAAACATTTACAGGTAGATCGTCGTAGTGCTATATCTTAGTACCACCCTAAAGGGGGAATATGGAATGATGTGGCATTAAGTCAGAATTAAGTGGATCTAGTAACTATGGAATGATAAAGGAAGAATGTGATAAAAATGAGAAAGGGATGAGATCGCACTTATTCAAATGTTACAGATATGCTATGATTCCAGAATATTATGTAAGCACGACGTCAAGAAAAAGAAATAAGGGTTCCTGCCTGGGATGTTATTGATAGATAAGGAGCCAGTACGTGAGGTAAGTTAAGACAAAGGAAATAACCCAAGAAAGATGACGCAAAATATGGATATGAGAATGGGACATCGAGTAGTTAGTAGTTGATTCAGGAAGAGCCTGGTCATAACTAGACAGGAGATTACAGACAAATCATCAAATCATGCAAAATAAATATAGTAAACCCCAAAATGGAGAATTCAGCCTCGCGATAATGTCTTTGTAATACTTGAGATATACTCAAATAATAATCGGGGTAGTTAAGGTACCGTATGAATGTTATAGGATAAAAGAGAGTGCCACTAGGAAGATAGTCAAAGTATCAGTTCGGTAGAAACCCTACAAGCACAAGGTCATGGAGGTAAGAATTTATAGGCAAGGAAGGACATCAAAAGGTCCGTAATAAACTCACATCTTTACAAGAGTTAAGGGTTCTCCCTAAGTACTACAAAGAAAGATAGGAAATATAGGAGAAGGCTTCAACCTAAGCACAAGGACCTAAAGAGGAAATGGTCGTGTGACAACAGTCTCACAACGACATTGTAATCACTCTGAAAAAAAGTGGCACCTACCGCAGTTTATGAACGGGAAGTAAAATTAAAATTAATATTCGATATCATATGAGTTGCACAAAAATTCAGGCATGCAAGGGAACGAAGATAAGCTAAGTATGCACGCAACGAGGGGGCAGAGAGACCAGGAAAATTAATAGATTATGTTTAATGAAAGTTGAGACGGAACAAAAGGAATTATTCGATTAATGATCCGGAGTTAGTTACGTTATGGTTGCACTTAAGGGTTTGGAGTTTTATACATGCATCATATACATCCGTGGAAGATTCCGGTATAAGTTAAAAGAAAGAATTGAGCCCAAGTCATAGGTCCAATTAGTAAAGAATTATATCATGGATATTCTATAGCACCCATAAAAGGCTAAAAATAATAACTAATACCATGAGCCGCAGATCGGAAGATGACTTAAGCCTACATAAAGGCTGATCGGAAGTAAGAGGAAACTAAAGAGTTACATTAACGAAGTAAATCAGGAGTCTGATTATTGGCCCCAGACAATTATAGAAATCGTATTAAGAACATTGCAGAATCATTCTTAATACTAGAGGTATAAGAGAGTACAACAACCATATTCTATAATGACCCTACGATAAATACCAACCTCATAAGAAGTCAGTATGAAGCTCTCACCAGATTGTGTAAGAAGGTGTGAGTATTACAATAGAGCTTCAAGTTCTGGATGTGAATTATATCTATGTGGAAGGGAGGTCATGAAAGTGATAGAAGATGTGATGCAAGATTTTAAGGTAAGTAAGGTAAAGGTGAACAACATATGAAATACTCAAATGCATAAGGTTGTGAATTGTCCATACTCCGGACAAAAGGCTAGAAGCACTGGGATTCAGTATCTAGGAATGATAGCAACATCGTTAGTGGCAGATCTTCCAACATATGGTTTCTAAGTATTGAAAGGTCTAGATAAAAGAGTAAAGGAGAGTTAGAGACGATGCGACGTCTCGCTTGATGTTCTATAATAACACAAGGAAATCTATGGTGCAAGCAAGTTGAAGGAATGTGGCGAATAATAAATAGATATGTGTAGGTCACAAGCTAATGTTGGGTAAAGCGATAATGTTTTAAGAAGATATGAGTAAGGATAAGAAAAGGGCAAGTGAGAAGGTGATGAAAATGAATAAGTCCTCAAGATTAATCCCATGAAAATAAGAAAGCTACTGGTTTCTCTATGTTATGGAAAGTTCAATATAGCCTGAATGAACTCAAAGAAGTCCGAGACTAATAGCGTTTAGAAATGATGGAATGTTGTGCTGGTAGTAGAATAAGGGTGTAATTATGGTTGATAAAGGATGGCGTTTGGGCCTTCGATAGAGTAATGATTTGAGGAGGATTTTATGAATTGTACAGAATTAGAATACCCACGTAAGGTGAATCGCATTTGGATGCTATATAATACGATTATTGAAGTACAATATCGCCCCTAAAGTGGATTAGGAAAATCACTTCAAATGTTCCACGATGCAATGTAAGTCCTATTGGTAATATATTACGTAAGAAGTTTCAAGTCATCAATGGAAGATGTAGATCAACATTGAGGTGAATCAACAATGGATGGGTAAAAGTTGTAAGGTAAGAGATAAGATTAGGCCATCAGTCTTCAGACAAACAGTAATGAAGAAGCATTAAAGGACTCAGATTCATACATAAAGGATAAGCAACGAGAGTAACCTAGAGTTGTGTAGCAGACCTCAGCCGTGATAAATTGAAGTAAGATTTATGGTATAGTACGACCTATCTAAATGAAGTAAATTCATACGGATAGATAATTGGGTCTATGAAACATGATATAACAATATTCGTAACTTCAACAGAAGTACCAAAAGAAGAACTTCAGTATACCTATAGACGCCAAGAGAGACATCTTGTCAAGCCTTGTATATGTTTACAAACCTCAAAATAATCTTATTCCCGAGCTTTCATCAGTTCACTTATTGCATACTTTCATGTATGAAAATATGAGGTGTAACATCATTCCCCCCTTTGGAATATTCGTCCTCGAATGTTGGCTGATGCACTTATCATATTCATAACTTATCTCTTGCGAATACTTTAGTACTTTCCTTGCCATCTAGGCAACCGTTCTGTGAATAATTCCAAAGTCTAGGGCATTCCCCCTTTAGTCTTCTTTCTCATATCACGACTTGTGGTCGAAATCTTTCCAATCTCGTAACTATTGCTACCTCCTGTCATGCAGCATGTATGACTCTGGCTTTGTAAGTGCTCTTATGCGACTCTTCTGTCCTTTTCCCTCCAGATTTTAGCCAATCTATAGGCCTCACTTTGTAAACAAGCAGATCGAAAAAAAAAAAAGGTTTCGTCGAAGATTGTCTATTTGGGATAAAATACGGTTTCCGAGCTATAATACCTGGTTATTTATAGATTAGTTCCATATAAGGTACCATATGGCCATGCTAGCATGATGTATAAAGTGTATTTAAAGGAAGTAGTATTTTAAGTAATTTGAGACCATTTTTAATTATGCGGGTAATTAGTTAATTACCGGGTAACGGGACATTACCTAATTAACTCATAAGTGGATAAAAGTTAATAATTTCACCCTACAAAAATGTGGCAGCTGGCCACAATCTAAAGCAAATGACTCCTTAGTCATTTGATATGTGGCAACCAAGTAGCAATGTAAGGGACACTTCATTCTTATATTTGGTATATCATCAATCAGAATAGTAGTCATTTACTACAATTAGGACTTAGGAAATGATTTTCAAACAAAGTTCCATTAAGAGAACAAAACATTGTCGTTCTTAATTTCAAACAAAGTTCTGATTCTAAACACTTACTTAAACAACGAGAATTCTTGCAATAAAATTTCCTACAAGGTTCCAACGAGAATTTTTAAGAATCGTAGCAACGTAAATTTTTTCGGGTCTAAAGGAGTACGGTGCAATCTTTTCCAAGAATATTATACGGATTTTTTCTTACTTCAGGTATGTTAAGTCTAAGCCCTTCTTTCATTTTTGCATGATCTCGTAATTACACGAGTTTGATAATGAAGCATAAAGAAAGATACATATCCCGAAATTTATGTATATGTTCTAGTTTGGGAAGTTACAATATTCTCTTTATCGGACTTCATATATAATTAAGTATTATCTTCTTCAAGTTAAGAGAGCAGACCATCGATATATACAGTTTATACTATTTTAATTATCATCGAGCTATAATCGATGGGCAGGCCCCTATTGGCCAACCTCTGATCAGATGGTAAGTTATATACCAAGCCTACTGTGGACGAGCGCCTATGAGCGAGCCTAGTTAGCCGAGATACAGAGCCTAGTATGGCCGAGTGTCTATGAGCAAGCCTACTATGGCATAACGATTATATACATATATACCGAGCCTTATAGGGCCGAACAACAATTTTACTTAATATATTGAGAGAGTTGAATCAGTATCACCAGGTAAGCATATCTTTGACTTCCAGTAACTTCCAATTATTATATTATTAGTTCATTAACGTCCCTTTTCTATGGGCACTGCATTTCATGCGTCCATGTTCATACAGACAGACGGGTAGACCTCCTCATTAAGTGTTGCCCGAGTTCAGCCTTGACCGGTAAGCTCCTTGCCTTTTGAAGTTGCCGGGTATAGAGCTTTATGTACATTTTTTGTATACATGTATATATATTATGAGTTGGTCGGGGAACTGTTCCAATCACAGTATATCCACCAGTAGAGGCTTGTAGACATATCCTGTCATTTAATGCAGTATATTGAGTTGGTCGGCCTTTTATGTATATTTTTTTGGTTTGCTAGCTGTAGTGGTTATGACGGCCTTGTTTGCCTAGCTTTATATTGATATTCAGTCAGCATTCATAGTTGTCTTGCAATATGGACCATGGACAAGGTATGGCATCACATGTTCAGAGTTCCTTAATAGCAAGTCGGTACGCAAGGATAGATGAGGCAACGGGTGCCGGTCTCGCCCCCAGGTGCAGGGCGTGACAAGTGGGGTCTCGTTCACTACTTTTCAGTTCTCTAGGGCTGCAATCAATTGGTGGGATCCTTACGAGAGGCGTAGGTCGATTGGCGCAGCACCTCTTACCTTGCAGCAGTTCTCTGTTATATTTCTGGAGAAGTTCGTGCCTCAGTCACACAGAGAGGAGTTGCATAGACAGTGGTGCATCAGAAGGGCACAGACATTGGTGCACAGACAGTGCCTCGCCCAATTCACCGTGGTGCATCATCCGATCATGGGTCACACGGTTATCAGCAGGGCCAGTCATCATTCGACGCAATACCAACTTAGAGTTTTTCTCATGTACCATCAACTTAAGGTTGATCTGTGTTAGGAACTTTTAGCGGTTATTCCGGTGCTCAGGGTTCCCTTCAGTCCCCATCTCCATTTGTAGGGCGAGGTTTCTTTGAGTGTTGAGATTTGGGTCTTATTAAGAGTTATTTTCCCCGCCTTTCAGGAGGTTCATCTCAGCATAGGAGTCAGCCTATGACTTCAGTTAGCTAGGGGCCGTACGAGAGGGAGAGGTTGATAAAGGGGTGGCCAGTCCCGTTTTTATGCCCTTCCTGCCTGACCAAATGATATTTCTTCAGATGCTGTGATTACAGGTATTGTCTCAGTTTTCCATAGAGATGCCTCTGTATTGTTTGACCCTGGTTCCACTTATTCATATTTCCTCGTATTTCGCTCATTTTCTAGCTATGCCCCATGAGTCTTTAGTTTCATCTGTTCATGTATATACTCATGTGGGCTATACTATTATTGTGGACCATGTATATCGGTCATGTGTGGTGACTATTGGGAGTCTAGAGACCAGAGTGGATCTTTTGCTGCTCAGTATGGTTGATTTTGATGTGATATTGGGTATGGATTGGTTGTCTCCATGTCCTGTTGTTCTAGATTGTCACGCTAAGACTGTGACGTTGGTGATGCTGGGGTGGCCGAGGGTCGAGTGGAGCAGTTCTATACACTATATACCTACTAGAGTGATTTAACACTTGAAGGTTCAGAAGATGGTTGAGAAAGGGTTGTCAATCCTATTTTGCTTTTGTGAGGGATGCTAGTGCAGAGACTCCTGCCATTGATTATGTGCCGGTAGTGCGTGATTTTTCGGATGTGTTTCCTACAGACCTGTGAGCATGCCGCCTGACAGGAATATTGACTTTGGTATTTATTTGGTGTCGGGCACTCATCCTATTTCTATTCGACCATATCATATGGCACTGGCAGAGTTGAAGTAATAACTTCAGGAACTCCTTTTATAAGGGGTTTATTCGGCCTAGTGTGTCACCTAGGGGTGCACCAGTCATATTTTTGAAGAAGAAGGATGGCTCTTTGAGGATGTGCATTGGTTACAAGCAGTTGAACAAGTTCACAGTCAAGAACAAGTATCCATTTCCACGTATTCATGATCTATTTGACCAGCTTCAGGGAGCAAGGGTGTTCTCCAAGATTGATTTGGGGTTAGGGTATCATCAGCTGAAGATTCGGAATTCGGATATTCTTAAGACAACTTTTATGACCTGATATGGCCATTATGAGTTCCTGGTGATGTCTTTTGGGTTGGCTAACGCCCCATCAGCGTTCATGCATTTGATAAACAGTGTGTTTTAGCCTTATTTGGACTCATTCGTTATTATATTCATTGATGACATCTTGGTTTACTCTCGTAGCTAGGAGGAGCAAGACCAAGCACATGAGGATTGTGTTACAGAGATTGAGGGAGGAGAAGCTTTATGTGAAGTTCTCCAAATGTAAGTTTTGGCTCGGTTCAGTGGCGTTCTGGGGCACGTGGTGTTCAGTGAAGGTATTTAGGTGGATCCGAAGAAGATAGAGGCGGTGCAGAGTTGGCCCAGACCGTCCTCAACAACGTAGATTCAGAGCTTTATTGGTTTGGCGTGCTATTACCGTTGTTTTGGGGAGGGTTTCTCATCTATTGCATCTCCCTTGACCAAATTGACCCAAAAGGGCGCTCCATTCAGGTGGTCGGATGAGTGTGAGGAGAGCTTTAAGAAGCTCAAGACTGCTTTGACCACGACTCCAGTTCTAGTTCTGCCATCATCCTCTAGTTCTTACACAAGGTATTATGATGTCTCATTGAAAGGTATTGGATGTGTTCTGATGCAGAAGGGTAGAGTGATCGCTTATTCTTCGCGTCAGTTGAAGACCCATGAGAAGAACTATCATGTCCATGATCTTGAGTTAGCATCTATTGTTCACGCCTTGAGGATTTGGCGACACTATTTGTACGGGGTTCATTGTGAGATCTACACTGATAATCGAAGTTTGCAGCATTTGTTGAAGTAGAAGGATCTCAACTTGCATCAGCGGTGGTTGTTGGAGCTTGTTAAGGACTATGATATCACGATTTTGTACTATCCCGGGAAGGCCAATGCGGCGACTGATGCCTTGAGTCACCGGGTGGAGAGTTTGGGGAGTTTAGCATATCTTTTAGTAGTAGAGAGACCCTTGGCATTGGATATTAAGGCCTTGGCTAGCCAGCTTGTCCGTAGATATTTCAGAGTCGAGTCGGGTATTGGCTTATGTGGACTCTAGATCATCCCTTTATGATTGTATCACAGAGCGTCAGTATGATGACGCCCATCTGCTCGTCCTTCAGGACAAGGTTCGGTGAGGTGGTTCTATAGATGTTACTATTGGTGATGATGGCGTGTTGAGGATGCTGGGCCGATTATGTTTGCATGATGTTGATGGGCTTCGAGAGTTGATTCTTGAAGAGGCCCATAGCTCGCGGTATTCCATCCATCTGGGTGCCGCGAAGTTGTACCAAGATTTGAGACAAAACTATTAGTGGAGGAGGATGAAGAGAGATATAGTTGAGTTTGTAGATCAGTGTCTCAATTGTCAGCAGGTTAAGTACGAGCATCAGAGACCAGGTGGTTTGCTCTAGCATTGTCGAGGCCTGATTGCGTTACGATGCTGATCCACCAAGCCTTTTATCGCCAGGGATGATGAGGACCGGAATCGAGGAAGGATGAGTTAGTTTATCCGAGTGAGGATCGTTGACATCATTCCTGCTGAGTACCTGTCGTTCCCCGAAAAATGGAATTTCAAACGTAATTGTTATGCCGCGCATTAGTGCATTTTGCTCTCGATGCTTTATAAGTATATTTCTTTTTCTCTTCCCCAGCGGTCCGGTGGATTTCGGAAGAGATCCCCGATCTTGCACACTGGACTCGGAGGCTGGCAACTTCTTCGTTCTATGATGAACACAAATGGCGGGATCTGTCGAAGGGTAGAGGGAAAGAAAAGCACCACGATATGTGCTATGTGATTTCCTTTCGAGGAATGCTTTTCTTTGTGTGTATGAACTCCGTTTCCACAGGTCGTTGGGGGATTCTTCGTGTTGAGGTCGTGCCCCTTCGAAGAGAGGGAAGGACCATCGGCTTCGGAGCCAAGGAAGGATAATAAGCTAAAAAGGACCTCGATGGATGAGTACATTCTTAATAAGGCGGGGCCTGCCCGGAGACACAAAGGAGACGTCGCCGCTGAAGATGACTTTATATACGTCGATCATTCTGTGAACATCAACTCTCCTATGAAGGATGGTTCTTCGTCTACCATTCGAACCAGGGGCCCTCCCGATGTTGCCGATCCTGCTAGGCCTCAGGGCTCTAGTCTCGAGGGAGAGGTTCCACGAGAGGGAAAGAGCAAAATTCTTTTACCACCGTCTGCTTCCTCCTTCGAGGGACTCTCGGGGCCAGGGGCCACCTAAATCAAGTGGGGTCTCGAGCGGTCATATCCCCATTGAGAGCGATTCAACTAGGTTCGATGGGACCATGGCAGTAACCGCACGCTCAACTTTTGAGGAGGCCCAGCGGCTCTGCTCCATGGTGAGTTTTGTTTGACTTTGTAGGTTTTTCAGCTTTGTATTTTCATCTTTTGAATCGAAGCTTCTTTTTTGTAGGCTTTTGAGAAGCTCAAGTCCGAGATGCTCCACTACGAGGCCAAGTTGCGGGAAACCTCGGGCAAGTAGAAATATCTCAGGATTCTTTGTAATGAGAAGACAAGAGAGTTGTTATGCCTTCGATCAGAGATGAATCGAAGCCGAGATTATGAAGGAAATCTCGAGCAACAGGTAATCCTTATTTTAGGGAGTACGTGCTTCCTTTCCTGCCTTCAAGAAATAATATTTCGGTGCTTTAGTTGCAGAGAAAAACGGAAGCGTTGGAACACCTTTGGGGAGAAGTCGGACAGGTCAATTCTGAATGTAATGCGTTAAAGGCGCAGATAGGTGTTCATTCGAGGACGCGGCACGGTCCTTTATTCGTTCATCGAGAATGCAGTTTATGATCGCTACTTGGATACTTGCTTGATTTTTGGCTCCTTCGATGTAGAAGGTGCCGACATCGGTGACATATTATGTACTGCGAACAAATCTTTTGCTGCATGCTGCTCTCCGTATACTGTTTTTACTCTATCCTTCGTAGGAAACATCATCATTTGATGAAGGTTGACGACACCGCCCTCATACTGTGAATCCATGCCCTTCAAAGCAATGCATTGTATCTCATGTCACCTTCGATGCCATGAAACTTGGTATTTTGAACTGTACCGACCACGCCGACTGGGAGTATGATTTCCCCTTTTGTTATTTCGCTCGCCATGTTGAATCCGTTGAGGACACGGTAGGTGGGCATGATCTAGTCGAGCAATTTGAGTTGCTTTACCACCCTCGACCTAATTATATTGTCCGAGCTACCTGGATCCACGAGCATACGTTTAACCAGAAATTTATTCAAAAGAAAAGAAATTACCAGTGCGTCATTATGAGGTTGAGACAAGGTCTCGATGTCCTCTTTGTTGAATGAAAGAGAATCTTCAGGTATGTAGCTCCGAGTTCGTTTTTACCTGGTGATGGATACTTTTGTTCGTTTGAAAATGGGCCCCTGAGGGACGCCGAGTCCTCCAATAATCATGTGGATGACGTGTTGTGGTTCTTCTGTTTCATTTTTCATGTTCGCCTATCTTTCCCGAAACTGGTTTCTAGCTCGGTCACTGAGGAACTCACGAAGGTGCCCTTTGCTAATCAGTCGGGCTACCTCTTCTTGAAGCTGTCTGAAATCCCCGATCCTATGACCATCGGTACCTTGATATTCACATATAAAGTTAGGGTTCCTTTGCAAAGGATCTGATAGTACGAGTCTTGGCCAACTGGTGTCCTTGATTCTATATCCAACACGATGTCTGAAACATCAATGTTGAAGTTGCTCAGATAGTAGGGGTGCCTCTATCAGCCCTGTGTGCCTGTCGAATCCTGCTTTGTTCATGAGTCCCCGAGGATTTTGTCCTTGATCCATCCTTTGGTCACTTCGAGGTATGTTACGCCTCGGGATACTTCTCCGATTTTCTTTATATGGTTGATACCTTTCTTTGCTTGACCTCATCTCTCTTTCTGGGAGCCTCGATTCCTTTGCTAAGAGCCTGGTGGGATACATAGAGCCCGATGGGGCTTCCAATTGGTCATCCTCGACCCTGATCTTTGACTGATACCTATTGTGTACATCCGCCAAAACTACGGGAGGATACTCGATTAAGTTTTGCTTCAACTACTTTGAAGCTATCGAGTTTCGTTCATTCAAGCCCTGAGCGAAGGCATGTACTGCCCAATCATCGGAGACCGGTGGTAATTCCACTCATTCCAGTTGGAAGCAGGATAGGAACTCCCTTAACATCTCATTCTCTCTTTGTTTTATTTTGAAAACGTCAGACTTCCTAGCAGCGACCTTGATGGCACCAGCATGTGCCTTCAAAAATGAGTCTGCCATCATGTCAAACGAATCTATCGAGTTCGGGGGCAGGTTATGATACCACATCATGGCCCCTTTGGACAACGTTTCTCCAAATTTTTTCAATAAGACGGATTCAATCTCGTCGTCTCTTAGGTCATTCCCTTTCATAGCACAAGTGTAAGTAGTAATGTGCTCATTAGGGCCCAAGGTCCCGTTGTACTTCAGGAGATCAGGCATTCTAAATTTCTTCGGGATGGGCTTCGGAGCCGCGCTTGAGGGAATGGATTTTGCACAAACTTCTTTGAACCTACACCCTTCATAATTGGGGGTGCTCCTGGGATCTGATCAACCCTCGAGTTATAGATCTCCACCTCTTTGTCGTTAGCTTCTTTCTTCTTTTCGCCTGATCCAATCCTCTTTGTGAGGTCCTCGAGCATCTTCATAATAGCGGGGATAGGTGCTGACCCATTATTGCTCGACCTTTCTGGTGCATGTTCGACTAGAGGAACCGTTTCTGGTGTTGTTCTTGGAGTTCTCTAATGGCTTTGTAGCTGAGCAATAGCCACATGTTCTTCTTGCAACATCTCAAAAATGACATGAAGGCTGACTTCTCTTTCATTTTAAGCAGGGTCTCTCTGTGCTTCATGTTGGTCTCCTTCACGCACGCTTCCATCTGTATGAGAGCTTACATCGACATGTTAAGCTTTGCATGAGCCTTCATAGACGAGGATTTGCACTTGTGCCCCTTCAGGGTTTTGCGGTGGTACACCGGTACGTGAAGTAGCTACACCATTCTCTCCATGGCCCTCAGGACCATTGTTTTCATGTGCATTCACTGAGTTACACATTTTCTGACCCCAAATTGAAGATTCTTGGACAAGAAAAAGTGTAAAGAATAATTTTTGTTTTTAGAAAACTAGCACTAAAACAATCACTATTATTTTTAGCCCCACGGTGGGCGCCAAACTGTTTACCTTAAAAATAGTAATTACAATTATATTTGATTTTGTGGTTCTAAAAATACGTGATCAATTTTAATACCAGTTAGTTAGGCAATAGATTCTAAGTGAAAAGTTAGAAAATGAGATAAGAGCGAAGGATAATGAGATTTGCGCAAACCGAGCAGATAAGAGATAGGGTCTCGAGTTGGTCGAGAACGGGACCTCGAGGTCTAGCTCGAGGGCTTGACATGGGATGACCGATGAAGGTATAACAATATTAAAGGCCTCGAAGATGTCCCCTTTATGTTCAATAATGAGTAATAAATGAAGAGCAATTAATGAACACAATAAATGACAGGCAACAAAATCAATGAAACTATTATAGAAAATGTTTTAGTCAGAGGACAGAGGATGTTCTTGTTCTTGTATTGAATATCATGTGTCTTACAAAATGACAAGGGTACCCTTTATATATGAGGGGGAATCCCAACATAGTACATGTGTAATTATTGCAAAGATAGACGGCTGGTACAACCATTTAATGCAATGGTACGGGCCTGTACTATTTTGCGTACATGGTCAGCTTTAACCACGTGCCTTTTGGGGATTTCCCACCTTTCCATGATGGTCTTCGATTTACACCGCCTCGAGGTCGAGAACTCTCGACATGCCTCCTCGATGCCAAAACTCGAACCTTCGAGCATTTTGAGTGTCATAATGATCATAAAATCGGGCTCTCTGATTTTAGCCGTATATAGTTGTAGTTGAGTTGCAATTGTTTTTATCAATTATTTATGAGACTTTCCACTGTTGAACTTGGTAAACCATGTTTTTAACTCAATGTGAAGCTGTTATGTGATTGTCGGCTTGCCTAGTAATGTGTTAGGCGCCATCACGACAGTTTGGAATTTCAGGTCGTGATAATTACACAACTCCCCAAAATTGCTAAGCCTAAGTCATGATCTCTATACTACAAATACAAATTTGTTAATACCAAAAATATTGTCTGAAACAACAGCAATAATAAAGAAATATAGGAAAATACGTCGGGGGCTACAATCCAGAAGCAGCACTACTTCAGTCGTAATAACAAATCTGTCACTCCCCAAACCTAGGGAGGCGTGGCTGGCACCCGATGCCGTACTGGCCCGAGTGAACCACTCTGTAACTCATTTTTTTTGTAACTAACATGGGCCAACATGGCCACAACTCGTAATGTATAAAAATTAGTGGGTAAACGCAATATAAATGAACCATCATTCTTAAAACATGAACATGTGTCTATAAAGCCTCTAAGAGTATTTTACATCAAATAGGACAGGGTACCAGCCTATCCATCAGTCTGTAGCAAAACTCGGACACGATAACTTATAGACTCGGTTGCATTCCGTCTTACCGATTCTTCGTTGAATGCTAAACTCGTCTACTATAAGGGCTCGTCAAATTGATTAACTACACCTGCATGCATGAATGCAACATCCCCAACAAAAGGACGTCAGTACGAATAATGTACCGAGTATGTAAGGCATGTAAATTAGTATATAAAGGACATGGAAGAAATATGGAGTAAAGGACTCGACCTGTAAGTCTGGATAGCTCTGTAAATCATGAAGTATTTATAATGTAATGCATATGCGTATAAATATCATGTAATGCGTATGTCAATACGTATATAACATCATCAAGCCTCTGAGGGCATCCCATCATATCATCTCGGCCAATGTGGCAAAATCATCAACGTATACAAACTGATTAGGTGGTGATATGTAGCTGTAACCTTTTCGCATACCCATATACATATAATATACGAGTATATAACGTCATTCGGTCATAGGTCAATATACATGTATAAATGAATGCAATGCATAATGAAGTGAGTCATGAAAATCTCTCAGAATGTCATGAGACCCATGAAAGATGATATGATAGTCGGACACATGGGGAATCAAGAACATAGGCACCGTAGTAATTCTAAATATATAATCATTTATGAAAGTTGCGTGTTTTCTCATTTCGTTGTATCGTATGGGTCATGCCAAAAAGAAAGAAGGGATAGACTTCACATACCTTACTTGAGGAATTTATCAAATACTTTCACTTGAGCTTGCCAAGAACAATTTTTTCTCCTTCATAATTTTGACCAAGAACCAAACACCCCTTCTTAAAAAGACTAGAAAACATTTGTGGAATATAGTAAGCAAAGTGAGAGCCTTTTCATTGCTAGCTATGTAAATACATGTCATTTAATAATGTAGGAAGATCTCTTATAATTGTGGGTTGTGGGACCTGCTTTTGTGGCTTACTTATTCCCAAAAGTCCCCTAAATATGCCACCTAGACACAAACCAATAGTCACTATTTATGGAAATGCCACATTTACCTCTAGTAGTGCTTAGTCACTAAATATTGTCTCCCATAACTACACATGGGATCCTCCCCCCTCCACTTTTCCCTTAATTTATGACACATGGTCATCTAATAAAATTAGACACCCATTCTATAACCTCACCTAATTTGTACATGTATCCATACCTTTATTCTACCTAATCTTTATCTAGTTCTACTACTAGCAATAATTATCCACAATTTCCTAATCAGCTATAAAGATGCCACCTCCATGATAACTTATATTAGTCACTTGTTTCTCCTTACTATGTAGCCACGTGATGACATCTTACTCACCGTGTAATTGTCCAAAAATGCTCATCCTAAAGTACTACTATAAGAATATTTTTTAAAAATTATGGTACCATATCAAAATGTATCTAACAGTATCAAGGTTGTTAAACTTACAGGGTTTTAAAATAACATTGTCACATATCCTCTATAACCTCATGAATGACCTTAATTAAGCTCATATATATTACTATGACGCATCCTAGTACTAAAGTACGGGATGTTATACTACTAACATTAAAGACTTCGTTACCATTCTACATGTGTAATCCTCTAGGTGCACACTTAATGACTCATCACCAAACTTTACACGTACAAACCATATACTTTAAGTACTATGACTCATGTTCAAATCGGTGCCACCCTTGGCTAACATCGTGCCATGTGACAGCCCACAAATTCCCCTATTTGTTGCCACCTCAATCCTTATAAAGTTGATTAGTCATGAGCCCCCCTTATCCTCATGATTCCACGTGGATTCATACAAATGAAACTTATCCACTTATAGCTAATTTCATATTTCATGACTTTATACCAACACTTAACCAATTATTCACATAATAATTTCTAGGTCTCGATTCAGTTGAGTACTAATATATTCCATATACCCTACTATCATGGTCATGCGGTATAACACTAGTCCATAAATACGGGTATTATAGCTTGGACCGTATTTTATCTCAAAATGTCAAACTTAGACCAACCTCATTTCCTTCAACTCGTTTTACCCTCTAACCTTCACGACTTTACTTACCACTTGTTTGACATATCATAAATACTTATAACCTCAAAAATAGTCTTCTCCTTGAACTTATATCAACTATCTTATGGCAAATCCAATGTAGAATAGTACGGAATGTAACAACATTAACTACTCAGCCCATAACGCTCAGTGGGGTCCCACTATTGAGTCTTCATAGTTAAGTACAAACTGTAGTATGAGTACAACCAATCCCATGTACTCAGTAAGTATCATGACTAACCTCGGTGAGGTAGTGATGAGAATTGCCAACAATACTTACTTAACAAGGTGTCCAGTTCATTAATATGCAAGCATACAACAACAGTACCAAAATCTAAGCAAGAAATACAGGTACAATCAATCAGCGCACATAGAGAAAATGTGCGCAAGTCTTATAACAGTTTAACAATTCAGTGATGTTCTGCTATAATTCTATATTTTTAGTGCATTAGTTACCTTACATTTGGTACTTTAATGCAAAATAGTACTACATTTGTGCACAATTGAGATTATTTTATGTGTAGATACTTTGGAGATAAAATTGAAAGCAAATTAGAGATTTTATGTGTATTTTATACACTACAAGAATGGGTTCATGATTATTTAATTATTGGACGATGATTGAAATTTAATATTACAATAGAAGACAATTGTTGAAAAAGAAAGGAAAAGAACGAGAAAGGAACGCAAAGTGTGGCAGCTAAACAACAAAGTGAATCAAAGTTGGCTTGAATTCAGGCGACGCCAAGTAGTTGTCTCACGTTATGCCTCGTTACGCGTTGTCCAGCGCGATTCATCGCGCGTTTTGCATGATGACGCACGGCTTCAGGTTTTTAGCCTATTTTATCTACTTTTTGATTTTGGACTTGGTTATTTTGCCTAGGCTTTTTTCTATACCTATAATAGTCGTAAAACACAATTTTCACAAAAACAATTTTGACCGAGGGAGAACACGCCTCTTTGGAGGAGAAAAACACAAACCACGCTTGGAGGAGGCGTCTAAATAGTTTTTCTTCTCTTCTCTTCCTTTAATATCATAGTTTATTAGTTCTAGAGTTGTGGATGCTACATGAACGTTGTAGTTTGAAGCTTAATTATTCTTGTTATTTTATCATATTGGTTTATTCGTTCAATCATGCGCTTGATTATTTGATTTATTGATAACCGATTGAATACTATCTAAGAATCTATGGTTGAACTTTGGAGAGGAAATTCTAGATTGCCTATAGATTGAGTAGAGCAAAATCGTGAACTTGAGAATCAGGAAGGAATTTATCGTTAGGATAGGGATATACCTAATCGCTTTGCTCGGTTATTATACGATATTCCATAGGAATATAGGAATTATGTTAGCTTGAATAGGAAAGTAATACTTAGGGAGAATACTATGAGTAATATTAACCATGTCAATTAATAAACCAGATAACTTAATTAGACAACTTAAGTAGAAGATTCAACAGGATTGAAGGTGACCCATAGATCTAGAATATTGTGTCTCATTGAGTTCGTCATTAATATCTCCGACTTGTTCACTTTAATCTCTTAGTTTATTACTCTAGATTAGTATTAGTTAAATATGCTTACTCTAGAAAATCACTTGAATAAACTAATGTGTTAATTTAGTAAACAGTTAATCACAAGTCCATATGGGTACGATATTTGGACTTACAATCATATATTAGTAGTACGATCATGTATACTTGCGTGTGCGTTTGGGAGAATTAGGTTTGTGGTGCCACTTTCAGGGACTTAGAAAATAACTATTTTACAAGATTAGATTTTTACCTTTACGCTATTCAAGTTTCAAATTTTAGCTTAGTTTAATATTTTATTATCTTTGTTGACATGACATCTTGGAATAAGAATTGCACGAATATTGGTTATTCTTATTTTGGTAATCCTTGTCTATATTGTGGAGGATCGCACTTGTAGCAAATTTGTGATAATATGTCCGGGATTGAGTTGGGTGCACCATCCCAATATTTTGTGTGGAATATTTGTAATGTATGTGGTAGTCAAGGTTTCCATTGGGATGGTTTTCCTAATTCTATGTCACATCTCGCGTTTTCGCACGTTAAAGTTTCATCTTCAGTCAATTGACGTAGACGCGGGGATGAGATTATCTTGAGATTATGAGCGTTTATGCTATTTATAACAAGCTAAAAGTAAGTGTCGTGAAAGATAAAGGGTGAACGAATCAAAGAAAATGAGTTTCGTTGAAGGTTGTCGATTTGGGATAAAATACGGTCCGAGCTATAATACTCGGTATTTATGGACTAGTTCCATACAGGGTACCATATGACCATGGTAGTATGATGTATAAAGTATATTAAAAATGAATAGTATTTTAAGTAATTTGAGATAATTCTTAATTATGTGGGTAATTGATTAATTATTGGTTTAATGGGAGATTAACCATGTAATTAAGGATTTGTGAATAATTGTAGGTGGGGAAAAATCCCCCCCCCCCACCCCACATGGCGGCAAGTGGAGAAAGGTATAATGACTATTGACTTAGGCTACTAAATTAGAAAGACACATGGATAATACACTTAGCCATCAAACACGTAGAAGGAATGTCTATGTTAGTCACATTTATAATTATGTTCAATTGATATCAAAAATTCATTTTTGGAGGAGATTTTCGAAGTCATATAAGACTTCATGGTACAATGGCAACGACAGTTCTTAGATTTGTAAAGAAATTCATACAAAATTGCATTGCGCAATAACTACGGGATTTTGCAATTTTAAGGGAGTACGGTGCAATCCTTCTCAAGAATATCATACAGATTTTTTCCTACTCCAGGTATGTTAAGGCTAAGCCCTTCCTTCATTTTGGCATGATCTCGTAATTACATGAGTTTGATAACGAGGCATAAAGAGAAGTTCATACTACCGAATTTAATACATTATCCTACTCTCATAACTTACAACTTTCTCCCTTATCGGGACTTTTTTTCCAGTCAAGAGAGAGGAGGTTCTATATATACTTGTTTATGGACTCTACCTATCTCGATTCAACAACTAGTTACATGTAAAGAGGTTATTTGTGGTGGCTGAGTCTGCATTACTCTTAGTTGAAGATTGATATTAAAATCAGTGTTTAAGAAATGCAGGTCCTTCTATTACTTAGTAAATGCAAATGTTCTTTGGTATGTAGAATAGCCCATGCTTCTTTTGTTTTCAACTAGTAGCATGCAGTTTGAATATAAAACTAGTGTTGCTTGGTTACGTTATCCTATTTCATTATCTCAAGGCAAAGTATTAACACGCTTCTGACCCGAAAATAGGTTTCTCGTTTCTTGTTCATTTAGATATACAGTATTACAATATTTTCACCACCATCGAGCTATAATTAGTGGGCAGTCCCCTATTGAGAAACCTCTGATCAGATGATAAGTTACATACCGAGCCTACTGTGGCCGAGTGCCTACGAGCGGGCCCAATTGGCCGAGATATAGAGTCTAGTATAGCCGAGTTCTTATGAGCGAGCCTAATATGTCAGAGCACTTATATATATATATCGAGCCTTATAGGGCCAGACAACTATTTTACTTACTATATTGAGAGAGTTGAGTCAGTCTCAGTAGGTAAGCATATCTTCAGATTATCTTTGACTTCCAGTTACTTTTAGTTATTATATTATCAGTTCAATTTCAGCTTTCAGTTATTTTATTGCCTTGCATACTCGGTACATTATATCGTTCTGATGCCCCTTTTTCTAGGGACGATGCATTTCATGCGTGCAGGTTCAGACAGACAGACGGGTACACCTCCTCGTTAGATGTATACAAAAGTATACATCTTGTGTATATATGTATATAGGTTATGGGTAGGTCGGGCCCTGTTCTGATCACAGTACATCAAGCAGTAGAAGCTTGTAGACATAACCTGTCAGTTAGTGCAGTATATTGGGCTTGTAGGCCTTGTATATATATTTTGTTGGTTTGTCAGCAGTAGTAGTTAGGACGGCCTTGCCGGCCCAGCTTCATATTGATGTTTATTCAGCGTTAGTTTCCATTCAATTTTATATTTTTCTTTGCAAATTTTCTTGCAATGTGGACCATGGCCAAAGTATGACATAATATATTCAGAGTCCCTTAGTTGCAAGTTGGTACGCAAGGATAGGTGAGGCACCGGGTAGTGGTCTCGCCCTCCCAGGTTCGGGGCGTGATAAAAGTGGTATCAGAGCAGTTCTAACCTAGGGAATCTACACAAGCTGTGTCTAGTGGGGTCTTGTTTATAGATGTGTGGTGCACCATATTATATAAGCAGGGGAATACATGGCATTTAGGAGTTTGTTACCCTTATTTTAATCTAAATCGTTCTGTAGAACTGAGTTGTAGGAAATTTGAGTTAAACTTACATGTTGGCATCCGCATGCACAAATGATGGTGACTAGGAAGACTACGATTAGCTAGAGGAGAGATACAACAGTAGGTGAGGGGACTAGCAGGATACCCCAGTAGATGGGCCTAATTTGAGGCCTAGGGAGAGACCCCTACTCAGCCATCACCGGCTCTTCCACCACCCAAGGAGATCCATAGGGAGACCACACATCCAGATCCTCATCCGCTTCCATCAGATCACGACTTGAGGAGTGCGGTGCATTTGTTGACACAGTTGGTAGCTACCCAACAACATGCTAGGGCGTCCGCTAGTGCAGGATCTTCTGAGGGGTCTAGGAGTTCAAGGGTCCGATATTTATTGTTGTGAGCCCCCCAAGAGTTCATGAGGACATATCAGAGGGAGGAGCCGCAGGATTTCATATATCAGCTTCACATAATCTTTCGGGTTATGCATGCCATGGAGAAGGAGGCAGTTGAGCTAGCAACTTTTCGACTCTGAGATATAGACATCCTTTGGTGCGAGGGATGGCAGAGGTCCAGGGGATGTGATGCATCTCCATCTATTTGGGAGAATTTTTTAGATGCCTTCCTTGACCAACACTTACTGCAGGAGATCCGACAGGCTCAAGACGATCAATTTCTAGCCCTCAAGCAGGGTAATATGAGTGTTCGAGAGTATAGTCTTCGTTTTGAGTCATTCGCCCGATATGCACCATCCATAGTTGCTACTATGCGGGACAAGATCAACAATTTTATATCAGGGTTGGCCCCAGCGTTGACCGAGGCATGTGTCACCGCTGCACTGCAGGATAGTATGGATCTCTCAGATTTAGGCATTCGCCCAAAATATAGAAATAGGTAGGCATCGGCAGTAGGGTACGGAGAGGACTGAGTCAGGGCAGTGTAAGAGGATGAGATTTGCCAGGTCTCAGGAGAAATCTAAGGGTAGTTATAGGCCCCAGTACTTTGGATGGCCACCTAGGCCTCCGCCACCTCAGTTACAGGGTTATAGGTATGATCGTTATACTCAGCCAGGACCAGGTGAAAGCTCACGGGCATCGAGTTTGCAACGACAATGAGGTTCAGGGCAGACATGGTCATTTCCGCCGCAGTGTGACATCTGTGGTAGAGGATACTTCGGCCAATGTCGAGCCAGTTCCCATTCTTGTTATACATGTGGACGTCCGGGGCATATGATGCGAGATTACCCAAATAGAAATTCTGGAGGTATGGAACAACAAGAGAATTTAGAATCAAGATTATCTATGTCCATGCATCCTTCAGGGCGCGAGTCTCAGTCTTCGGCTGGTAGAGGTCGAGGCAGAGGTAGAGGTTTGTTTATCTTGAAAATGGTAATGACAATTATATTTGATTTTGTGGTTCTAAAAATATGTGATTTATTTTTATAATAGTTGTTAGGCAATAGATGTTAAGTGTGAGCTAAGAGAATAAGGTAAGAGTGAAGAAAAGTAGCGATATGTAAACAAAGTTGTTACCAAACAGGGTCTCGAGCTGGCCGAAGCAGGGCCTCGAGGCCGAACTATAATGCCTAACAGAGGATGGTCGATGGAGGAATAACAGTATGGAGGGCCTCGAGGATAACCCTTTATGATCAATAATGAGCAATAAATGAAGAACAATTAACGAACACGATAAATGAAAGGCAATAAATCTGTGGAACAAATGTTGAGTATGTTAAGAAGGCAGAGAATGTTCTTGTTGTATTCAATATTCATGTGTCCCCAGAAAGTTCAGGGATCCTGATGCGAGACTAAATTGCATAGTTTAACATGTGATATACCTTACATTTTATGCGCATTAATGATAAAAATACACTTGTTATGTGCTTAATGGAGTTTATTTCATGTGTAGGTGAAGTGGAGATGGAAACGGAGCTAAAGGGATGCAAATACATCGAAAAATACGCGAAAGGAGACACCCGGGCGATAGCCGGGCGACAGAGCCAAACACCCTGACCCTACCTGGCGTTAGCCAGGCGTTAGGGCTGAAACGTCAGTCCTACCCTAGTGTTAGCCAGGTGTTTGGGCTGAAATGCCAGCCCTACCCTGGCGTTAGCCAGGCGTTTGGGCTGAAACGCCATCCCTAGCCTGGCGTTAGCCAGGCGTTTGGGTCAAAACGCCAGGGGCTGCCTAGTTCGGCCAAATCTGAGTTTTGACGGGTTTAAGGGTTTTCCAATTGAAATAGAAGTCTCCTACACGGTTAGGGTTCACCCTAAACATATAAATAGACTCCTAAAACACAACTACAATAGGGGAGATTAGGGATTCGAGATTAGAGAGGATCAAGGACGGCAAAACATCGATTTGTACATATTTTCTTTGTAGTTCTATTATGCAAGTTGTTTTAGATTTTATTCTTTTGAACATGTTTAGCTACTTTTTGGTAGAACCCGTTGGGGAATTAACTTATTGTGATATTAATATAGCTTTGATTGGTTGATTAAACTCTATTTGTTCAACTACGTTCTTGTTGTAGTTGATTGAAGGGCCCTCAATTAGCTGTGCCTATTTATTATGTATCTACTTGAGAGAGAGTGCATATTTAGGTAATTGTTTGAACAACACCACTCCCAGAGTATAGACGAAAGTCATAACCGAGGGTTTAGAGGTTGGATTAGAGATAACGATACTTCGGGTGCAATCTAAGTGAACTGTAATGCAATCTAGCTAGCGTAACTTGAGAGAGTGCGTCTAGTAAATTATCATAATTACTTGAGAGAGATTTATGGTAGATAGAGTGTTCATGATTGATAGAGAT
>MDKI01237032.1:0-83063 GCA_005239505.1 Nicotiana paniculata
TCCTATATTACTTGTCGACCACGTACACTTGCGTGTGCATTGGGAAATCAACCAACACATGGCACTTGTGGAAGAGGAGGAACTCAGGTATGCATGGGAAAATGTGTTTGTTAACAGGTTGATTTTTCAAATCTCAACCTCTATTCAAATGATATTAAAGGTAAAAAGGCCAAATTTCTGAAGAGCTACAGCTAACTGTCCAGATTCACGTGATAAATTATTGCATCATATTCCTAAACTGGAGTATACTAGAGTGTTGTGGCACTTACCACCAATGAGGTGGATCAAATGTAATATGGATGGGGCATGTATAGGAGACAATGGTGGAACTTCATATGCTTTTTGTATAAGAGATGGAATAGGTGATCTCATATATGCCTAGGCAGATTCAATTAAGGATGCTACAAATAATATAGCTGAAGCTCAGGCAATTTTGGAGGCTTTAAGGTACATGATCCAATTATAGTTTCCTCCATGCTTAATTAAAACTGATTCCTTGCTAATGAAGAATGTGTTGAAGGAGGTTTGGGAGCCACCTTGGAGCATAGTCCAGCAGGTGGAAGAGATTAATGTTTTAATGACTAGGGGTGTGTTCCATGTTGCACATATGCTAAGAGAAGGTAATAAGTTAGCTGATCATCTAGCTAACTTAATATCGGAGCAGCAGGCTATGGTATAGGTGCACTCTTTTGAGGATATGGACACTCAAGGAAGGAGGATTTTAAACAGTGACAAGCCTTAGATACCCTATATTAGGGTAGGAACAACCAAGCCAAACTCAAAATGATGAAGTACTGGGAGAACATGAGAATGATACAGATGGTTTCCGTTAGGAACGGAAGATTTGAGAAGGGGAAACCAACTGGAGAAGGAGATCATATGATACTTCCGACTCGAATCCATATGGAGGAGAGTAGGAAGATTTTTTATACTAACATAGTTTGCTTTTTTGCAGGTACTGTGATTGGAGCTGGATTTTATGTTTTGGTCAAATCTTTTTGGGTGGTATTAGCATCCTCTATGATCATTCCCAGAAGGTGCAACCACAGCATAGACCAGCTCAAAAAGATAGAATGCAAGCAAGTGAGGAAGCCTCGCACGAATATGCCAAACTAGGATTCCATTATGTATCGATTTGGTTTTGAAGTGGAGCAATGCACTAAAAGGCCTGAGTGCCTTAGCATTTTATGCTTCCTGGAGGCTCTACAAACATGTTAACAAGGTTCATGAAAGACCATTGACTGCTGGAACACGTAGGAGACTCACACTACCCAGAAGTATCTATTTGGGACATGAGAGTTCGACTCATTTTGCGGGTTGTTCGAACATCATCTGGAGGAGCTCCCATGTATATTCTACAAGTCCTATGCTCGAGGAAGGCAGGATCAAGAAGATTTAGCTCCTAATCACTATGAACAGTCACATATTGATCATTCAAAGTCACAAGAACAATAGGATAGGAAGAAGCTGGACATGGTTGAGATGCATATTTGCGTGTGGCCCAGCTATCGTATTAACTCTATATAGTATGAATTTTAATCACAGGCGCCATGTGAAGTAGTTAATCCCCTTGGATTGGATTTGCAGTGCTCAAGTTCATTATCATTTATGCAATATTTCAGCATATGGGGCACTCTTGGGACGATTATTCCTAATGCAAACATTTGGCTAAGTTTGGTTCTTCATATGCAAGTTGTGTTAGCTCATTATATACTACTAATGTTGAGTGTAATGCTCAGCTTTGGTAATAGGATTGATGTAATTTCATGCTTTAGTTTTCTTCACTTTATGAGACCTCCAGACAATTTTTTTGTATATTATTCTTATTATTAATAAAAATCACCACTAAGCACACAACTTAGTGGTATATTTGCTTTTAAAAAATTATATAGTGTTAATTAAGTGAGACATATTAGGGAGTTTTAGAAAAATATACTCATAATTAAGGTTTCTAATTGTATTTCTTAAATGTGTCTAAAAATCTTAAAAGACAAACAATATGGATTAGGAGAATAGTTACGGGTCGTTTGGTTTATTAAAAAAAATTCACAATACAAAATTTCACATAAATTAGTATTATTTAGTTAATCGTAGAGAAAATTAATGCCGTATTACTTAACAAAATATTTGGTTGGTCTCATTAAACCTAAATCCACATAAGTTATGCAAGAACTTGGGTATTATTTTATGCATAACATACAATAAGAATATAAGAATAATTAAAAATAAAAAATACACTTAAAATAAACAATCTTTGCATAACAATCTGGGCATTATTATATAACAATGGTCACATTATTATTCACCACACACAATCTCTAATATTTATAGTCATGCAATAATTAGGACATGAACGGAACAATTTCATGTCTCGCGTTCCAAGTGTATAAATTCGCTTACCCAAAAGCAACAAAAAGAAATCCCAAAAGGAAAAAAAGAAAAAGAGCACAAGAACCCATTTGGAGAAAGTTGAAGAACCAAAAGTGTAGAAAACCAGAAAAAGCGGTGTCAAAGCTGTCATAATTCAAAGTATTAGTACTGTACTGTCCAACTTTTAACTACCACCGGTTACCGGTTGGCACACTTAAAATCCATAACAATGGGCGTGGAACGACATCGTAATTTCAAGGGCATTTCTCTTCTCTTCTCTTCAACATCTTCACATCTATATATGCATATATTTATATTCAATTCAAAGGTGTTTGGTGAACAATTGTTTAGATTTGGAAAATCTGAGACAATAAAGTCCTATTTCGTGAGTATATGCAAAGTTTATAGAGATTCCTCTTCTTAAGGTGAATTTGGGTGTGCGGAAGAGATGGGTTCAGATGAGAAAGTACATGTATTTGAGGAGGTTGCCAAACACAACAAGACCAAAGATTGTTGGCTTATCATCAGCGGAAAGGTTAGATCTTTATTAGTCCGTCCTGTTCTTTTAATATCCTGTCAAATAAATAATCAGTGAATACTTTTCTTAGTAGTATTATTCTTGATGGGTTTTGTTTTATTTGCGTTGTGGCCATTAAATCAACTCATTGAGATGAATTATCAGTTAAGATAAGCGGGTTGTAGGAAATAATTGGCATGGAAGTTGTCGAATCGAATTGTTTGTCATCTGGGGATAGCTTTGATCTGATAGTTTTCTTTAAGTAGGTGTTAATTAGTTAGCCGTGTGCAAGTTCATTCACTGACCAGTCTATTTTTTGACCATGGTGCACCACCGACTTTAACTTAAAATTGGTGCTTGTCATAATGTTAAGTGATGTAAAAAAAATTAATGCTCTATGACTTATTATTAATTTTGCACATTATTCAAAAACATTAACTATGCTCTCTTGATTAATATTTTATTTCATTAATGTTATCACACATAATCTTTACAATTATTGAATAATGTTGTCTCGGCTTATTAAGTTCTTGCCATCAAAATTCAAACTAAAGAGGGAAATTAGATTGCTAATGACAATTTGATGTCGTAAAAAATTGAAATTTGTGCAAGTTTTAGTGGCAAAAAGAAGTGCGGAAATATCAAAAAGTCTCAAGAGTATATGACTAATTCTTTTTATGTGAATGACTTGCAAAAAAACAAATCTATATTGTTTATGGTTCAATATAGAAACAAATCTCTATTTGAAGTAATTAATAGCTAATCTTTGAATCCTTAATTTTTTGTTTGCCATGAAATCTTGGAGAATTAATTGTGTTGGATGCAATCAAGGAGAGAAAGAAAAGAAAAAAAAGGACAAAAGAGAGAATAGAAAAAGTAGAACGTACGATAAGAAGAAAGGGAAGCTAAAAACAAAAATAACTTACAAGACCATACAGTCTCGAACCAAGGCACCAACACTGAATCTTGACCATGGGTGCCAACAGCACCATATAGCAAAACGCCTCAAAAATTACACAGGACATTTACATTATTCGCAAGCAGCATGGGTTCACGTGCCCCACGCTTCTTTACGTGGATCTGCCACTGTGCAATCATTTGGTGCTAATAGTGTTAGTTGAAGAGTTGAATTCTGAAACTAAGACATAGACAAAGAGGTTGATAGTATTAGACAAAGTAATAACTTTTTTCTTCAAATACTTAAGATTTATCATTTTTCTTTTGAGAAAGGTAAAAGTATCAAATGCGTAAGGTTTATCATAGTAACATAAATTGGAAGGTTTCCCTCGAGGCTGGGAAGAAGGCAGGTGTCTAGGTAAGTGACTTGTCCCAGAGAAATTAGCAGTTTAGAACATCAGAGGTTGACAGTAGAGATAAACAACTGAACTTTAAATTGACGATTTCTTCCCAGTGGGCAGAGTTACCCGGTACTTGTACTGGTGAGAGAAACAGGTATGTGGTGAAATTTATACAGAGGTGGATAAATCCAGTGTTCTTTTTCTTTTTTCTCTGGGTCTAAGGTCAGAACTGATAGATTTTGGCAATGATTGTTGCTATGACAATAAGTGGCTAGTATCATACACCCCCAGCCCCTCCCCCCACACAACAAACAAAGCGAAGAAAGAAAAAAAAGAAAAAAGGTGGCTGGTATCACATATTATGATGGCAGGCTCGTTACATTGATGAATTTATAGCAAAACCTATACATACGTTCACATCGTTATAAGTGGATATACATCTGAAGCTTAGGGACATTTTATGTCTCATTTCCATTCCATTCCTTCAGCTGGTTTTTTGGTTATTTTCTTCTTGATTCCATTCTCCACCAAATAGCTTTGAATGTTAAAAGACGAAGTGACATCTTCCAAACTTCCAATGTTCTGGTGATTCAAAGAAGAAAATCTCTAGCCACATGAAGCACGTTAAGTCATGTATCTCAGTGACTCTCAACTTCTGACACAGGTGAAAGCTTTATAGGAGTATGCTTTATGCAAAGGTACATCAGACTTACATTATGCTAATGAAGCAAAATGTCTTAACCTGACTTCCCCTGCTCGTTCTTGAATTCCACTTAGCAGTTTTGGCAAGTTTAAGCAAACATAGAGTAACCTCGTCGAGCAAGGGTCCTTTAATTTCATTTGAGGAACAGATGTTGAGCTTAATAAAATTAATTTCACTTGCATCTGATTAGCACAAGAAAGACCTACATCTGATACACTAGTTACTTCTTCAACTTTATTACTAGCCAGTCAGGTATGGAAAGTTAGAAAGCAGTTTCCTACTCAGTGCTATTACAAGCATAATAACTCTGAGGAGCAACTAAAGGATGCGACAATGGACTTCTGCTTTCTTTAATATTTTTCTTGGATACTTCCAGTTGTTATACACCTACTCATATCTTCTCTAATATTTTTCTTTTTAAGAATCCAAGTTTTTATTTTCTCCTTCCTTAAATACAAATATTGATTTATGTGGTGTTGCTCTCTAGGTGTATGATGTGACTACATTCATGGAAGATCATCCAGGTGGTGATGAAGTTTTGCTTTCAGCAACAGGTATTTCACACAGTTTATCTTGGTTCTAACTGTAGATAGAGGCTTTCTCTATTCGTTGGTTTCTGAAATTTTAATTGTCTGACAGGGAAAGATGCAACAAATGACTTTGAAGATGTCGGCCACAGTGATGATGCTAGAAAGATGATGGATAAATATTACATTGGAGAAATTGATACATCAACAGTTCCCCTGAAATGTGCTTATGCCCCACCACAACAAGCCCCGTACAATCCAGAGAAGACTCCGGAATTCGTTATCAAAATCTTGCAGTTCCTTGTGCCCCTCTTGATTTTGGGCTTAGCCTTTGTTGTGCGACACTACACCAAGGAGAAGTAAATCCTTTGCGTTCTAATTTGGATTGTCAGAACACGTATGTAACACCCGGTTTATAGTTCATTATGGAGCTGCAATATCTGAACTTGATTATTGTACTTTGTATGAGTTGCACAGTGGCCATTTGTAGTGCATCCTGTAAACAATGAACTTTACCTGGCTTATGCTTATGATGATATTTGAGATACACCCTTCTTCATTTTGAATAATTTCTGCACTATAACAGTCTCCCCTAAAAGTCAGCTGTAGACAGCCTATTGATTCGAAAGCTATGTTTGAAATTAGACAATGATCTCTGCCCATGCCCTTTGAATGAAAAAGTGTTACTTGCCACTTGCCAGCCTTTACCCTTTAGCGCCAAGACAACTTCATTAGAATGGACGTAAAATGGCTCTTTTAACCGTTAAGGGCATTTTTGGGGGTACTTTGCTAGTATATTTGCCTCCATGCAGCTTGAGAATTAGAGCCCCGAACTGCAGCTTTCAATTTCTCTAAATATTTGATTTCACTTCAGTATGACAATATTAATGAGTAATCTGGAGAAAACGTAGATAAGACCAACAAATATTATGATGTTTTAACCCGACACTGGCAAGCAACGAGTTCATTTTCTCACACATCATTTATGCCTGATTTTTTAAGATCACCAAGTGTCTAAACTAACTGGTGTGCAACTCAGTAAATAGTCTATCCAGCCTACAATTAAATGTAACCACGGTAATCCTACCCACCAAGACTGGTGTAGATGCAAAGTGTTGCAGTTAGAATTCAAACATAATCTGAAGCTACTATGGCTGGAAACTGTGAAGGGTTACTAATATTGTGAGATTAATTGCTCATGCAGTTTGCACATTTGGAAGCTTGGCTCTGGTGGTCTTTTCATGTATGCGCTGTAACAGCTCTAGAAGATGTTCTGCCACTGGATTTGAGGTATGCCAGAGTTGCCCGTAAAAGGGATACCAATGTCAAACTGTACAAGGCTTTCAATGTTTCTGCCTTGCAAGATATAGCGGTTGTTTAACACATTAAAAACTACAATTCTGTGCATCTCAAAAGTCAAAACCAACCAATTCATATCCACTCCCACCCCTCACCCCACTCCTTGTCCCTAAGGAAGTTGGGCAATGGGCACAACATCTCCACTTTAGTTTTCCTATTAGAAAGACCCTATAACTATAAGCGTTAAACATAGAACTTAAAAGATATATATGGCGCATCGTAGCCAGTCTGGAACATAGGCTTTTCTAATAATGGCTCCACTGAAACTAGTACCCGGCAGAGTTGAGTTATAGATGTTTCCCAACTTCAGAATGTACGAGCTCTGACCCAAAAAAAGCAGCAACAGAGTGTTGTGACTTGTCAGGTAGACAGTCCTTTCTCGCCAAAAATGTGACGACTTGAAGAGCACCCATTCATGAATGCTGAATTTTGCAAAGAGAATAAATTAGTGGTATAAAATCTTGGAAGGCACTATAACAAAGTTGTCTATATCTTGTCATGGAGAGTGACCACCAAATCGTGGGCATCATCTAGCAGCTTCCATACATCAAGATGACCAGCCATGTTATTGCACTCCCTTAAAATTTCATCCATGCTACTATACTTCTCAATGATTTGTTTTCTCCTCTGTAATACAGATGCTGCAATCGCATAAAGCAATAGATCATCTGTTGGTGGGGCTCGCAGCCTAATCCTACTCCATGCAGACTTCCCAATCCCTGCCCTAATAGCAGCCTGGTCTGCCCACATTACCTCCCATAGGCAGAGTGTTTGCTCAAAAGTTAATTCCCTCCTGAAGAGCACTACCACCATCCTGTACACGAAAAAGCAATCCTCTGCTTGGAGCTTCTCTAAGTGTCTATAGAGATGTGAATCCTTATGTTTGATAATTTTAGAAATAATATTTAGTTGCCTCCTAATCCCAACCTCATCAAGCCTGAAGTTATGTCGAGCCTTCCTCATGAAACCGACGAAGCACCAAAAAGCTTCATGGTCCTCTGTCATTACAGTAATAATGGGTGAAAGCAAATCACTCATTCCCTGGCAATAGCCAATTTCAGGGTCATAAAGCGCATATGCCTCAAGAATGGCAACTAACCGAGCAGCATGGAAGATCCTTGAGGGCTCTAGGTGATCATAGTCCTTCAATCCAACGGCTTGCGCAGACCAGCGTGCCCGGCCATCTGATACTCCTCTCCCCTGAGCTGGGGAATATGCTATCCATTCTTCATTAACACGAACTGCGTCAACCCGAATTATTCGTTGCCATGTCGCATAATCTTCTGCATTGCAGGGCTCTGGCTGGACTTCTGTCTTCGAAGGAGAAGTGCCCTTAGAAGGCACCTCAGATGTATTCTCGTTCATGCTTCCTAACAAGGGGAAAGTATAACTGACATCATGATCTGCAGAGGAATCAGAATCTGATGACTCAGAATCAGAGATATCATTTGGCTCCATGACTCGTTTGGAATTGGAAAATTCTTCCAATATTATACCGCCCTGATTGTCAGAATCTTCAACATATGGGCTCCTCTCCCCACTAGAGAGGGATTCCAGGGCACTAACAACATCTTCATAGTCAGGGAAATCCATTCCTTCAATGAGAATTCCACTATGTCCATTGCTTCCAATTCCACCAATGTCTTTTATTTTAAAGGTTTCACCATTGCGTCTCAGCAGTTGGCAGCACTTTCTCCGAAGTCTCTGGAATTCCTTTCTGCATTCACATATTTTGCACCAATAAGGAGTATGGACTATGGAGTCAAAATATAAATTTGAACTATAAATAATAGAAAGGTGATTATGACTCGTCAACTGAAAAGACAGATTAAAAGGATTTTCCTGTAGACACTTTGGTCCAGGTAGAGCAGATGAATTTGGAAACAGTACCTGTTCTTTTTCCTTATAGTATCTCTTTCTTTTTTGGAACTGTCCAAGTGATAGCTGCAAATACACATAAAGAATAATTATCAGTGCTCACCCAAGACTTTACCGGTATAAAACTTGAGTTGAAGTATAGAAATGCAAAGGCCAGCGGAATTGCTCTGCGAGCCCTCCAAAAATATTATCTTCCCGTCACTTCATCAAGTTACTAAAGAAAGAGAAGCTATATAGAGCTGTCCTTTCTCAGCAATGATCGAAAGGGACAAAAGCAATACAGAACCCATCAAATCACCTATGAACAAAGTTTTATTCACACTTAGTGAGCAGAGATTAATTTCAATCATATAATCTTCCATAGCAAACAACCCTAACAGAATAGATCAATAGAAAACAGGGAGCCTACAATATGTAAACACAGGTCCACAAGAGGATTCATTAAAAAGATCAAGTAGAATAACTGCAGTATTGATCTCACTTACTATGTAAACGAATTAATTCACAGAACTCATAGGAACCTTAATGTCATCTATCTGGAAAACGGAACTCCGCCATCTCCTAGAAAATAAAGCAACTAAAATGGACACCAAAATGAAGCGAAAAGGGGAAAGGGTATGTGGAATGAACCAAATTCCATGCCAATCTTAATACTAGAAACCAGTATGAAAGGGGAAAAAACTTACACCCCAAGGAGGAATGGCCAAACCTCCGCCCTGATACTTGGATCAACTCCCTGCATAAGAGAGACAAGTTAAGTAAACAAATCGACCCTTTGCATGGAAGCAAGGAAGAGAAAGAAAGGAATATGGTAAAATTTTGTGTTGACAATAGAGGAAAAAGATTTGGACAAGATGCCCCACGAGATTCTCTTTCCCTTTTAGAAGGGAGAAATCTACAGAAATTTTGAAAAGCAAAGCAATCTACACTTTCACCATTTCTCTTCTTCTTTTGGACTTCAAACAAAAGAAAACAGTGTTATTTTCACATTTAACCAAATAAAGGAAAGAAAATCATTTTTTTTATAGACTCCCTCTATTCAGTCCCTTCATTTTGCTTCACTTCCCTTACACATTTTCAAACAAACATTAATAGTTTTATTACCCTTTCAATATGTAAAATAGGAGGTAAGGAGTACATGGATATATGGAAAATGTGATTCCCAAATTTCAAGGTGCAGGAACTCACTCCACTTCGGACTTTCTTTAGAAATTTAACTCCTCCATTACGAAGCTTTCCATCAGGTGTAAAAAAGCTTCTCCACTGTAGGGGTGAAAGAACATGTTTTCTTTTTCTACGGGACCATGGTGATTTGAGATGAGCTCTGAAATGACACACCTTCATGATTAAATATTTTGGAAAACTACAACTACATGTCAAGGTAACAACATTGGGAGATCAAATATATTCAGCATCATTAACAATTTCACAACTTCAACTATCTAACTATAAAAAGGAAATGCATAAAGTGACAGGGAAAAATTGTTTACCAGTGCTAACATAGATCAAAGATAAGGAATTAAAATTACCACAACTCCACTATTGTTATATCTTGGAGATGATTAGCTTATACAAACTCTTCTTCATCTTCTTAGTGCATTTATTTGAAGTAAGAGAAACCCAGCCAACAAAATTGTCATGGAAGAAAATAAGATAACTATACAGATTTGAATCATGCACTAAGAAGTACACTGGTCGAGTTGAAACTAAATCATGCAGAGTTGAAAGTTATCTAACAAAAGGTCGAGTCGTAGTTCACTGGTGATTAGAAGATTAACCCAATTCGGCTTTTATCCACATAGCCGAGCAACTAAGAAAAAGATCAACTTGAGGATATCACAAGGATACAGATGCAACCTATTTCGACAATTTTATCCACAAGCTGAGGCTGAACAATCTGAAAGTATAGGGGCAGTGGGAAACAAAGGGTTCAACAAGAATTTATTTGATTACATTACTGAGCTTATACACAGGACAGCTTAACCTATAGATATACTTCTGCATGGGTACTATCTTTGACTGCTGTGATTTGCAATATTGATATGTAAGTCTATTCATGCATCTTTTAAATCGAAACATCCTAAAGCAATCATCGTTAGTTACCTACAAACAAAATTTTGCAAGAAACAGAACTGGAAGGGAAAAGCAATCTTCTGTCTGAAACAGCAATGTGAGAAGCCCAGTCATGCAGTTCAAACAACACATTGCAAAAGGCCATAACTGGTAGAACTCATACTATTTCCTTCCTTAAATGAGTCTTATTCAACCGTCTACACCTATGGACTTGGGATTTATGCCAATATGGATGAGAACTTTTCTGCTTTTAACCTAAAGCTTGCAATTGATACCTCAGATTTCATGCGAAAAAACACAATCAGAAAGATCCCTTAAATAACAAACCAGAGAAACAAAAAGAGCTTCATAAGGAAGAACATCACACCCTCACTCTGACAGTGTGCCTAGTTAAAAGTCTCCGCGTAATTGTCCAATAGGGTTTTCCTCTTTACATCCCCCCCCCCCCCAAACACACACACACAACAAAAGAAAGAACTTAAAATCCCGCTGAATTGATCCTCAGAAGCAAATAGTAGTATGGTTTTCTGAATTTAAAGGATGCACAGTCAATCCTAATTGCATCATCCAAAGAGGAGGGAAGGAAAAATGAGATAGCAGCAAAAGGTCAAAAATAAATCATATGCCTTCAGATATTTTATCAAATAAATAAGCTGAAAAATATAGAAAACGAAGGACCCAGGAGCTGAGAAAATGATCTAGATCTGATAGAATAACACTAAACATAACTAAAATGCTAGATGAATCGGAAAACTACAGTTATAGGAAAACTAAGAAGCAGATCGCAGAATAACTGAGAGGTAGTGAAAAGGGTGAAAAAGAAGGGAGGCTCACCGATCAGAGGCAGAACAGTAAGCTGGTGAGGAGGAAGCAACAACAAATAGAACTGATCGCAAATGAATCCACGACGATGACGCTGAAGACGACGACGACGGTGAAGATGAAGACGGTGAAGGAGAATTTGAAGACGACGAAGTCTGACTTCGTTTGAGAGCTTTCATTTGCAAACGAATTTTACTCTATAAACAGATTTCTAGGGTTTTCAAAAACTATGATAATGTAATGTCCTTTTACGGTAGAAATATCTTTGAAATTTCAGCCGTACTTTTTTTTTTAACCAAGTAGAATAGTTAAGGGCGGCGGCAATGCGAGTCCGGCCAAGTCCGTGAAATCAAAAACTACTCCGGCATTTGAAGTCCGGTGGTTCAATCAGAAACCACCGCTGCTGCTGCCGTTACCGTTAAAAACACCAGGGAGGTTAGTGATACCATCAACAAAAGCATTAGGTGAAAAAGAGGAAAAGCATGGAGCAGAGATAAAGGAATATGGAATGTCGATTATGCCCTTTTCTACCATAAACACAACACACAAAACTGAAAACGTTTTGTCCTCTTTTAACTGCTTTTGCTTTATGATTTTGCTTTCATTTAAGATATGTCTTTCTTCAAGGTGAGAGAGGCGACCTAAGAGTCTCCTAAGGGGGGTTAGAGTGGATTGTCTATTTTTCTTTTGTACTGTACCTACTTGCCTAGAAAGTAGAAAAAGAGAGATAGTGGACGTTGGATCTGAGATTGTAGAGTTGGTTCCGTGGCACTGTGGAAGATCGCCTCTTTTGGCACGGATGTGATGTTTAAATTAGGTGGAAACTTGGATATACGGGTGGCAATGGGACGGTGCGAGTTTGAACATTGACAGGGTGATGCGTGTTTGCGATTGCGAGGCGGGTTTAATTTTTAAATAAAAAAATAATGCGGGGCGTTACGGAGCGCGGTTGGGGATTTAATTTTTTAAACTAATAGACATAAAGGCAGGTCGCGGGTTTCATATGTTCAACCCTTTTGTTACTTCTATTGACCAGGGCAATGCTAATTTTCAATCTCAAATTCTGGTTTTCAACTGTGATCTATGCATAGAATGTCATATTTCGTGGTAATAGTTGAGCACATGTAAGCATGAGATTCTGGCCGGATATGAAGAAAAGAGTTGAGGTAGCATTATTGGAAATTAATTTAGCTTTTCTTTGTCTTGTAGTTCTCGAACTCCACATTAGTTGTAGTTATGTGTTAATTTTTTGTGTGTAATGGATATTCTCACTAAACCATATTAATTTATTAGAATTAGTGATAAATTAAGGTGATTATATGTGTTAATTAGCATAAGGAAAAGTTTGGCGCAATCGTAAACAGTTTTCGTCATGTGATTAGTTGGCCACCTATTTAAGGCACAAAAATCTCCTTGCATATGATTCAATTTGGTCCTTATGTGTATTGAAAAGCAATGACAAGCAAAAAAGGCTACTTCAAAAAAGCTAAGTATATGAAAGAGAGAGAACAATTTGGATATAATAATTTTTTTGTTAAAAAATCATATTTATTCTGAAAAAGAAAGAATATTTTTTTAAAAAATTACGGTTACGGGGCGGGGCAGGTGAACACGGGTGGAGTGCGGGCCGGATGAATGCGGGTTTAAATCCTATACGGGGCAAGGCGGGTTGAAATTACACGGGTTCAGACAGAACTCGTCCTGCACCCGTACCATCTGCCATTCCTACTTGGATATGATTTTTTGAAGCGTGGAAAAATAAATTAAAAGAATTTTCGAAGTTGAATTTTATTGTTGAAAAAAGGGTAATTGATCCAATTATACTAGCCAGAATAATTCGGGCGCTCACTTGGCAACTTTTATTTAATTTCCCTTTAAACTTTATGCGATCTTTAATACTTCCTAAACTTGGCAATTTCATAGATTCGACCCTTTAGACACTGACAATCCATAGAATGTGATACATGTGCTGCCACACGAATTTTTTTGTCCGTCTGATAACTTTTTAAAATAAAATATGTATCTTTTTTTTTAAATGCACCAACTATTTAAATCATCTTTTTCGTGCCAAAATCAAGATAATTTTTTTTTGAAAAAACGTTATTTTGTCTATAATTTTTTATTTGGAAAAATATAATGATATTTTATTCAAATTACTTTTACATATTTTGTCAGAAAAAGAAAGAATACACAACATATTATCATTACTTCTACAAAAATAAAATAAAAGTACGTTGTTGGAACTCCATATATTGGCTAAATAATTTTTTTAGCTAAGAATAGTAAAATTTCGCCCAAATATTTGCAAATTTGACTCGAAAAAAGAAAAATGTGCAGTTTAAATAAATAGTCATTGCATGAAAATTAAATTAAAAATACATAATATCTTCTTATTTTCGTAGAAAATATACCATTTGAACTCTCTATTTTCGTAGAGTGTTTTTCGATTTTTCTTCCCTCAAACGCGCCTAAAATAGAGTGTTTTCACCCTCTTTGCCATATCAGCGTCTACGAGGGTCAAGACTATCAAATTTTCAAGTTCAAAGAGGTATTAATGACCACGCGAAGTTTAAGAGAGAATTAAATAAAAGTTTGCCAAGTGTAGGGGATCCGGAACATTTCTCCCATTATATTATGCATATGTGAGTGAAATCGGGATCAATTATATTTGTAATCCTTTATAAATTTATTTTAGTTTTATATATTTTTTGCAAGACTGTTCTTGAGCCGAGCGTCTGTCGAAAACGGACTCTCTACTTAAGGGAGGAGAAAAATATATGTACACATTACCCTTGTGAAATTACACTAAATATATTATTGTTGTTGCTATTTTGCAAGAGATATAAAAATAATATAATAATAAATTTTTACATGATCATTTCTTTTATTTAAATATGCGTGCGCGGGAAACCACTTCCTAGTCGGGATCACTTGAAATAATATTTAATATGTGTTTGCTTTATTTAATGTGTTTTTCAAGGTTCAAATTCTTTATATCATTGTTGAAGTTAAGAAATAATTATCATGAAATAATTTGAAAATTTTGAAATAATATCTACGACCAAAAACGTTTTCGTATGAATGAAAACATTTACAAAAAATAAATCACATACTCGCAACAAAATACCTAAGGAAAATATTTTCCTCACTTATATTTTTCTCCAATAGTCCACTTGAAATGGTTGCTAAAATCCATTTCTTCTGAAATATTTTTCCAACTTTTTTTTCCGTCGTACCAAAGCGCAATTGCTTTCTTTTTTTGTCATACCAAATTTACTTTCTCCAACAATTACGCAATCAGGCCATAAGAATTTTTTAATTTTTTTCAAAATTTTTTTTACTTTTTTCCGTATCAGTGTTTGTCCATAAAAATTTTAAATTTCACTTGAAGTTGAATTTAGAAAATTATCGGAAATTTGAAAAGTCCAAAAAACTGTTTTTCAAAATTTTCACTTCAAATCAACACAAAAATTCAAAAACAACTCAAAATTGTTCGTGTAAAAAAATAACCCTAATTTTCAAATACCGTTTTCATTTAAATTTTTGTTATCTTTTTTCGAATTTTACAATTCTTATGTCCAAACGCTCACTTAAGTACTTAAGTGAGTATAAGGCCTCATTTGTTTTTTTTAAGATTAAGACGTCTGAATCTGAATACAGATCTGAATATCAAGATGTATATTAAGATTAAGACATCTGAATCTGAATACACATCTGAATATATTAAGATGTGTATTAAGATCAGAGTAGAAAGAATTAAGACCGTTTGATTTTTAACATCTGAATGTATAAAATTTATCTTTATTTGAAAATTAATAACCATAAAATTCAAATGAAATACTAACTGATCTAATATTCTATCAATAAAATATATAATTTTTTAAAATATGATAGTTGTTGATGGCGATGGATAACGGGTGAATGCCGACTAGAAGCGGTGATTGGTGATAGTTTTAGTTGATGACGGTGGTTCATGCTAGTAGCTAGTAGTGATTGGTAGTGGTGGCGATTATGATTGAGGATAATGGTGGTGGGTGGTGATAGTTAATAATGGCGGGTAGTGGTAGTAGTTGTGACTGAGAAAGATGGTGGGTGGTGGTAGGTTATAATAATGGGCAGTGCCGGCTGTGGTTGTTGATGGTGATGGGGTGGTAAGTTGTGGTAGTTAAGGTGGATGAGTGTTGATTGTGGGTGAGAATGATATATGGTGGTCGGAGTGGTGGGGATAGTGGGTGGTGATAGTCGATAATGATGGCGGCAATGATTGAAGATGATGGTGGCTTGGTGGTAGTGGTCGTGGTGGTGGTGGTTGAGTATGGTGGTCGTGGTGGTGGTGGCGGCATAGTGGTAGTTGATAATGAGAGGCGGTGGCGGCAGTTAATAATGAATATGTGATAACATCTTAATGACATTAAGTCCCTGTTATAGATCTTGATCATACAGACCTATTCAGACCCATTAAGTGGTTGTGAAGTAAAAAAAATAAACACACTTAATGATTAAGATCTGAATAATTAAAATTCAGATTTTAAAAACAAACGCACTTAATGTCTGAGATCTGAATGATTAAGATTCAGACCTCCATTAAGTGCAAACAAATGAGGCCTAAATTAAGTTCGTAGAACAAGATGCAAATTTTTTTTTTTGATAACACTGTAAATATTACAATTAATAATAGAATAATAACAAGCTTAAGGGCAGCTAGTTCCAGAAACCACCTTCTAGGAAGGGTGTCTATGAAATCCAGACCCCAAACCAGATTAATTACGCAGTAAGTGCTGTAAGTAACCTCTACAACTATGTATCTTCCTGGACATTTTCAATGTACTGATTCTATCTATAACTTCCTTCTTTATATGTGTTACCATTAACTCACTATTTACAAGTGTTCCTCTTGACAGTCTCTGATTCCTACCTCTCCAAGTATGGTAAACATGGCACTCCAAATTGCTGCAAACACTTCCTTTTTGAACTAAGGCCAGTGCTTTCCTTTTATTTTGCCCAGCACCATGTCACGACCCGAAATCTCAATCAGGGATCGAGACGGCGCATAACATCCGCTTGCTAGGCAAGTCAATACTAATCAATTTTAATAATTTAAAAATAAATGATTAAGAATTTAAGTCTTAAATACTCGTAATATAATAATCTACAACCAACACAGTCTAGTCTACACCCAAAAACTAGTGTCACATGTACATGAGCTGCTAAAAGTACTACAAACAATGTCTGGAATAAAATACCATTGTCCGGACGAAAATAAATAGTGTGAAAGATAATAAGGGGACTTCAGGGTCTGCGAACGTCATAGTCACGACCCGGAATTCCCACCGACGGGACCGTAATGACGACTAACATTACACTTGCTAGGCAAGTCAACGTTACAGATTTATTAGCCAATTCTTTTACATTTCAATGATTAACAACAAGCAAGATATAACAAGTCGAAATGAACGCGGGAATATATATAACAACTTCAAATATATATTACTACCCAGAATCTGGAGTCACAATTTACGAACTTCTACGATTTTTACTACAAGTAATTGTCAGAAAGAAATACAACTGTTTTCAAAATAAAAGAAGGGGACGCCAGGGCCTGCGGACGCCGACAGGTCTATCTTGGGTCTCCTATCAGGTGGATCCTACAGCAAACCTCGCGATCAGCTCGAACCAGCTCAAAAATCTGCACAGGAAGTGCAGAGTGCAGTATCAGTACAACCGACCCCATGTACTGGTAAGTGCCGAGCCTAACCTCGACGAAGGAATGACGAGGCTACGGTGGGTCACTCACAATATAGCTTGTATGCAGTATACATAATAAAAGCAGAAAAGGAAGACATAATAGAATAAAGCAGTAACTTGCAAGAAGTAACTACAGTTCTCAAAAGTATTTCATCAGTGTTCAGATACTACCAATCATTAAGTGCAATTAAGACTACCGTACAACTAACACAGTCGGGGAAAACATAAACACATAGATTATTGCGGCGCGCAACCCAATCTCACCGTACATATCATATTCCTCCCTTATTTTCTCATAATAACATAAACAACATAATGTAAATAAAAATGTTGTAACGTGCAACCCGGTCCCACCATATCACAATAATCTCAATCATAGTTCATCCTTATTCCGCCAAACAATCCACCCTTATTACACCTGTTGTGGCGTGCAACCCGATCCCACCGTACAATTCAATTCACCCTTATTCCTCCTCAATATATCACCCTTATTCCACCTGTTGCAACGTGCAACCCGATCCCACCATATCAATATTAATTACTCAGTATGTACAGAAGTTTCACAGTTCAGATCACAAACTCTTCACAATCCTTAAACTTCAAACTGAAACAATTAGGAAGTTTATATACCACGAAAGACTCACATAAGTGATACTACACAGCGAGACCAATTCAGAATATACCACAAAATTACTGATAAACCAACTTAAGTAATTAATAAGAGATAATGAAACTACGGAAGGACTAATATCATTAACAGAGGGAAACGATATCTAACTAGTAACAATTAGGCATGGAAATACAAGTAAAGCATGTAACAGTTAGGACAGAGAAAAAGACAATATAAGAAGAACGGGAAAGAAACAGAAAAACAGATAAATTGGCGGCGCATAAATACTCTTCACCTCACATATACACCGCTCACATGGATTTCATATAGCAAATAGGTCGAGGGTTCCTAATTCAAGTTAAGGTTAGACACAACACTTATCTCGCTCCATAGGACACTCAATGCTCAATTACATCTTTTCCTATAGAATCCACCTCCAAACAACTCGTATGTATCCACAAACGACTCAACAATATCAAATATTGCTAAAGAAATCAATTATAATGCATAAATTTAGATTTCCCAAGTTTTCTCCCAAAAGTCAAAAATCGACCCAAGGCTCGCTTGGTTAAAACCCGAGGTTCGGACCAAAACCTATTCATCCATTCAAACCAAGTCCGATTATGTAATTAGTTTTGAAATCTGACCTCAATTCGAGGTCTAAATTCCAATTATGCAAAAATCCCAAATTTTAACCAAACTCACAATTTCCACCATGAAAATCCTAGATTCTAGGTTGAAAGTTCATGAAATGTGATGGATAATTGAAAGAAAGTGGATTAGGATCACTTATCAATGTTTTGGGGAAGAAATGGTCTTGAAAAAATCGCCTCTAAGGTTCTGGGATTTGAAAATTTGAGAAATGAACAAAAAATCCCGTCTAAGTCATATTTCATTAGTTGCAGATATTGCAAATGTGACCCGCAAATGCGAGAAAAGCTTCGCAAATGTGAAACTCTCATATTTCTTGTTCCTTCGCAAATGCAAACAAAATGTTTGCAAATGCGAAAATCGTAGGATCACAAATGCGACCCATGTCTTCGCAATGCGAAGAATCGCCTTCCCCAGTTCCCATCGCAAATGCGAGACTATCAACGCAAATATGATTTCTGGCCTTCCGCAAATGCGACCTTAGTGTTGCAAATGCGAACCTAGGCTGACCTAGGCATACTTCGAAAATGCAAATAAATGGTTCACAAATGCGAACCTGACAGAAAACGCGAAATCTAACACGTGGCACGGATCATGGTGATACTTCCGGAGCATGGACACATGGAATACCGGATGAACTGCTGAGAACCCCAGAGGCAACACAAGCCTGTAAGCCACCTCTCCTGCTCTCTTAAAAATCTCAAAAGGTTCGATATGCCTAGGGCTCAGCTTGACCTTCTTTCCAAACCTCATGACACCCTCCATAGATGATACCCAAAGCAACACCCTCTCCCCGACCATGAATGCAACATCACGAACTCTACGGTCGGCATAACTCTTCTACCCGGATTGAGCTGTGCAAAGTCGATCCTGAATAATCTTGACCTTATCCAAGGCATCCTGTACTAGATCTGTACCTAACAACCAAGCCTCCCTCGGATCGAACTACCCAACTGGCGACCGGCACCGCCTACCATATAATGCCTCATCGCAAGCCATTTGATTGCTCGACTGGTAGCTATTGTTGTAGGCAAAATCTGCAAGGGGAAAGAACCGATCCCACGATCCTTCGAAGTCTATGACACATGCGTGCAACATATCCTCCAAGTTCTGAATAGTGCTCTTAGATTGTCCGTCTATCTGAGGATGAAATGTTGTGTTTAACTCAAACCACGTGCCCAAATCACACTGTACTGCCTTCCAGAAGTGTGAGGTGAACTGCGTACCTAGATCAGAAATGATAGACACGGGCACACCATGAAGACAGATGATCTCCGAATGTAAATCTCTGCCAACCGCTCCGAAAAATAGGTAACTACCACAGGAATGAAGTGCGCTGACTTAGTCAGCCTGTCCGCAACGACCCAAACGTCATCAAACTTCCTCTGAGCCCATGGGAGTCCAACAACAAAATCCATTGTAATACGCTCCCACTTCCGCTCAGGAATCTCTATCTGCTGAAGTAAACCACCGGGTCTCTGATGCTTATACTTCACTTGCTGACGATTTAGACATCGAGCTACGAAAGAAACTATATACTTATTCATCCTCCTCCACCAATAGTGCTGCCACAAGTCCTGATACATCTTGGCAGTGCCCGGATGAATAAAATATCGGGAGCTGTGTGCCTCCTCAAGAATCAACTCATGAAGTCCATCCACATTACGCACAGAAACACGACCCTGCATCCTCAAGACTCCGTCATCTCCAACGGTAACCTGCTTGGCACCACCGTGTCGCACTGTGTCCCTAAGGACCAACAAATGAGGGTCATCATACTGCCAATCTCTGATACACTCAAACAAAGAAGACCGAGCAACTGTGCAAGCTAGTTTACGGCTGGGCTCTGAGATATCTAACCTCACAAACTGATTGGCCAAAGTATGAACATCTTATGCTAGTGGCTTCTCACTGACTGGAATGAACGCAAGACTGCATATACTCGCTGCCTTCCTACTCAATGCGTCGGCGACCACATTGGACTTCCCGGTATAATACAAGATGGTGATGTCATAGTCTTTCAATAGCTCCAACCACCTCCTCTACCTCAAATTGAGATCATTTTTCTTGAACAAATACTGAAGGCTCCGATGATCAGTGAAAACCTCACACGACATGCCATAAAGATAGTGCCTCCAAATCTTCAGCGCATGAACAATGGATGTGAACTCTAAATCATGGATAGGGTAATTCTTCTCATGAACCTTCAACTGCCACGACGCATATGAAATCACCTTGACCTCCTGCATCAATACTGCACCGATCCCAACACGAGAAGCATCACAATATACCGTGTAAGATCTTGAAATTGTGGGCAACACCAACACAGGCGCTGTAGTCAAAGTAGTCTTGAGCTTCTGAAAGATTGACTTATACTCTTATGACCATCCGAACGGGGCACCCTTCTGGGTCAACCTGGTCAACGGGGCTGCTATAGATGAAAACCCCTCCACAAATCGACGGTAATATCCCGTCAAACCCAAGAAACTTCTGATCTCCGTGGCTGAAGTGGGTCTAGGCCAGTTCTGAACTGCCTCAATCTTCTTAGGATCTACCTGAATGCCCTCTGCTGATACGACATGCCCCAAGAAAGTGATTGAATCCAACCAAAACTCACACTTCGAAATCTTGGCATATAACTGGTTGTCTCTCATAGTTTGAAGCACAACCCTAAGATGCTGCTCATGCTCCTCTCAACCGCGGGAGTAGATCCAGATATCGTCAATAAACACAATCAAAAAGGAGCCCAAATAAGGCTTGAACACTCGGTTCATCAAGTCCATGAATGTTGTTGGGGCATTTGTCAACCCAAAGGACATCACTAGAAACTCATAATGCCCGTACCGAGGCTGAAAAGATGTATTAGGGACATCAGATTCCCTAATCCTCAACTGATGGTAGCCAGATCTCAAATCAATCTTCAAAAACACCTTGGCACCCTGAAGCTGATCAAATAAATCATCAATCCTCGGCAACAGATACTTATTCTTGATGGTGACTTTGTTCAACTGCCAATAATCTATACACATCCTCATCGACCCATCCTTATTCTTCACAAACAACATAGGTGTACCCTATGTAGAGACACTTGGTCTAATGAAGCCCTTATCAAGCAAATCCTGTAATTGTTCCTTCAACTCTGGCGGGGCCATGCAGTATGGCATAATGGAAATGGGCTGAGTGCCCGGAACCAAATCAATGCAGAAATCAATTTCCCTGTTGGGTGGAATCCCCGACAGGTCTGCAGGAAATACCTCTGGAAACTCACAAGCAACTAGCACAGAATCCATAGAAGGAACCTCTGCACTAGAATCACGGACATAAGCTAAATAGTCTAAGCAAACTTTCTCGACCATACGCCGAGACTTCATATACGAGATAACCCTGCTGGTAGAATGGCCAGGAGTCCCTCTCTACTCTAATTGAGGCAATCCCGGCAAGGCTAAGGTCACCGTCTTAGCGTGACAATCCAATATAGCGTGATAAGGTGACAACCAATCCATACCCAATATAATATCGAAATTAACCATATCGAGGAGTAGAAGATCTACACTAGTCTCAAGACTCCCAAGAGTGACCACACACGAATGATAAATGTGATCTACAACAATAGCATCCCCCATAGGTATGGACATATATATAGGGGCACTCAAAGAATCACGAGGCACAACCAAATATAAAGCATAATAAGATAACATCAGGGCTGGACCCCACCAATCTGAACCACGTCCTTGGGACTACCTCTAGCTGACGGACCTCCACCTCTAACAACCTGACCTCCAGCTCTAACAGTCTGGCCCCTATCTCTGGCTGCTTAACTCCTGCCTCTGGCTGGCTGAGCAAGTGATGCAGCAACTGGTGTCGGAACCATGGTACGAGAACCCTAATGTTGTGGCAAAGCGCCCAATAATATCGGACAAGTCCTCATGATATGCCCACAACCAATACACATGAAACATCCATCCCGGTACTGTGGTTGTGGAAACTGAGACTGACCCGAGTGAGCCGGATGACCATGGTAATAACTCTGAATAGGAGGTGCACTGATAGGATCCAGTGGTGCACTGTAGGCTGGTTGTCCAGAAGGAGGCACATAAGGACCACGACTCCCTAAAGCATTGTGGGATGTCTGAAGCGCTGAGTGAAATGGCTTGGGAGGATTACAAAAAGTACCCCTGCCTCCAGATGAAGCACCGTCGAAGCCGCCGGAATGACGAGGTCTCTTATCAGACCCCTGACCACCCTGTCCAAGAACCATCTCGACTCGCCTGGCGACATCGGCAGCCGCCTGAAAAGAAATCTCACTCCCAGTCTCCTTAGCCATCTGCAATCTAATAGGCTGAGCAAGTCCGTTAATAAACCTTCTCATGCTCTCTCTCTAGTGGGAAGAAGAAGAAGAGAATGACAGGCCAAATCCACAAAACGGGTCTCATACTAAGTAACAGTCATACTTCCCTGCTGGAGACGCTCAAACTCGTTGTTCCTCCTCTCTCAAGGTGATATGTAGAAACTTCTCTAGGAAAAGCTGAGAGAACTGGTCCCAAGTAAGAGCACACAACCCAGCTAGTTTGGTCAACAAATAATCTCTCCACCATTTCTTGGCGGAACCAGTCATATGAAATGCAGCAAAGTCGACCCTATTGGTCTCTAATATACCCATGTTCCGAAGTACCTTATGACAGCTTGATACTCTTGCGGATCCTCTAAGGTAGCACCACTGAAGTGAACCAGGAAGATCTTGGTAAACCTATCAAATCTCCACAAAGCCTCAGAAGACATAGCTGACCCATCACCGGTCTATGCCGCAACAACCAGCTAAACTACTCTGACTGGATGAGCTGCTGGAGTATGATACTAGGGAGCCATATGCTCCGGAGTGTGAGTATCAGGAGTATGGGATCCTCCTCCAGACTGAGAGACGGCTGGTTCCATGAGAAATGTGCTAGTCTGGGTCACACTCTCCATAAGGCCCACCAAACAGACCAAAGTGTCCTGAAGCACTGGGTGGCAATGAACCCCTCCGGAACCTGAGCTGGTCCGGTAGGAACAATATGGGCTGGAACCTCCTCATCAAACTCTACCTGAGGCTCCACTACTAGGGTTGCTGCTCGGGCTCTAGGCTGAGCCCTCCCCCTGCCTCGGCCTCTAGCACGGCCTCGACCTCGACCTCTGCCCCTCGTAGGAGCTGCTACTAGATGCTCTAGCTGCTGCTCAGCTGAAGAAGTGGTACGTGTTCCCGCCATCTGCGAGAAAATAAGAGTAGGAGAGTTCAATGAGTATTGAGAAAACAAAATTGCACGACCGAGAAGAATAGAAGTGAAATTTTCTCCTAAAATTCATAGCCTCTGGGAGATAAGTACAGACGTCTCCGTGCCGATCCCCAAGACTACTAATCTCGTTCATGAATTGTGAGACCTAGGCAACCTAGTGCTCTGATACCAACTTGTCATGACCCGGAATTCCCACTATCGGGACCGTGATGGCGCCTATCATTACACTTGCAAGGCAAGCCAACACTAGAGATTTATTAACAAATTCTTTTACATTTCAGTGATTAACAACAAGCAAGCTATAACAAGTCGAAATGAACGCGGGAATATATATAACAGCTTAAATATATACTACTACCCAGAATCTAGAGTCACAATTCACGAACTTCTAAGATTTTTACTACAAGTAATTGTCTGAAAGAAATAGAACTATTTTCGAAATACAAGAAACAATAAAATGAAAGGTATAGAAGGGGACGCTAAGGCCTGCGGACGTCGACATGTATACCTTGGGTCTCCTATCAGGTGGATCCTACAGCCAACCTCGCGATCAGCTCGGACCAGCTCCAAAATCTGCTCAGGAAGTGCAGAGTGTAGTATCAGTACAACCGACCCCATGTACTGGTAAGTGCCGAGCCTAACCTCGATGAATGAGTGACGAGGCTACGGTGGGTCAATCACAATATAGCCTGTATGCAGTATATAATAAAAGACATAATAGAATAAATCAGTAACTTGCAAGAAGTAATTACAATTTTCAAAAGTATTTCATCAGTGTTCAGTTACTACCAATCTTTAAGTGAAATTAAGACCACCGTACAACTAACACAATCAAGAAAAAACATAAACACAAAGGTTGTTGCGGCGCGCAACCCGATCCCACCGTACATATCATATTCCTCCCTTATTTCCTCATAATAACATAAACATCATAATGTAAATAAAAGTGTTGTAACGTGCAATCCGGTCCCACCATATCACAATAATCACAATCACAGTTCACCCTTATTCCACCAAACAATCCACCCTTATTACACCTGTCGCGAGGTGCAACCCAATCCCACCGTAAAATATCAATTCACCCTTATTCCTCCTCAATATATCGCCCTTATTCCACCTGTTTCGGTGTGCAACCCGATCCCACCATATCAATATTAATTACTCAGTATGTGCAAAAATTTCACAGTTCAAATCACAAACTCTTCTCAATGCTTAAACTTCAAACTGAAACAAATATGAAGTTTGTATACCACAAAATATTCGCATAAGTGATGCTAGACAGCGAGACCAATTCATAATATACCACGAAAGTACTGATAAAACCAGCTTAAGCAATTAATAGGAGATAATGAAACTACGGAAGGACTAATAACATTACAGAGCGAAACAATATCTAACAAGTAACAATTAGGCATGGAAATACAAGAAAGCATGTAGCAGTTAGGACAGGGAAAAAGACAATATGAGAAGAACGGGAAAGAAACAAACAAACAGATAAATTGAACTCTTGTTTGCAAATGCGACCATCACAAAAGTGAACCACTGATTGCAAAGGCGCTCAGTGTCCAAGCCATACAATTTTCGTAAATGCGACATTAACTTAGCATTTGCATATGACAACAGACTTATGCGCCTTTGAGTTGAGGCTGTTACCGGCGCTTTCGCTCATCTATTGCGTCCGTTCAGAAGTGGCGCACTTTCTCATTATGATCTACCGCCCTTTTTTCCATTCGCTTTTATTTTAACAAAAAAGACTGTAAGGGGAAACCATCTAACAAAAAATATTTGTATATTCTAGCTTATCCACGGGTTTTTCATAAGTGTCGTCTTCTAAGTTCCTCTTCGTCTCCCTTTGCCAAATAGAGACTGAAAGAAGCTTTTATTTATAGGCATTGGAGGCCCTTAACTCTTTCGCTAGGACAAGACTGGGTTAGAGGACCCTCTATCATCCCTATCATCCTAACAGCCGATCACGTCACTCAATTAGAGTTACGAACTGGAATAAACAATCACGACCTAGCTCAAGGCTAACCTCTCCACACTCAGGTTCAGAAACGGGAAAAGAAGAATGAGTAGGACATGCTTGAGGCCCTGGGGAAGAAGTTATATACATCTTTCCATACTTTATATCTGGAGTACTTCATTTAATTTCTTATGCAGTATTGGCTTTGGCGGCATTTATCATGCACTTTTGGGACCTAAGACACTTGAAGAATTTTTTCCCTTCCTTAGTTATATCTGGAAAGATCGAAATAAATGACCACAAATTTAGGTATTCACTTAATCTTGTTAGGTCTAGGTGCTTTTCTAAAAGTCAAGTTCTTGTTCGGATATTGATCGTAGCAAGCGTCACTTCCTTCATTGATGGATTCAGGCTTTCTTGCGCTCTCATATTAGAAGGCTAGGTTTGGAACCCTATAGGAATTGAATTTCTAGAAAAATCTCTTCTTTCATTTACCATCTCAATTGATCCCTCATTACTGCTCCTTTGTGCAGTAATAGGTAGGGATGACAAGATTTGAACCTGTGACATTTTGTTCCCAAAACAAATGCGCTACCAAGATTTTTCGTTTCTACTTAGGTAGAGCAATCCGATTCTCGACAGAATATAATAGAGGACCACATGCCTGTGTATCACACCTCAACGAACTCACGTGGACACTCCTCAACCCGAGGACAAAACAGATGCGCTAAGGCGCAACTTCGCGCAACTGCTACGTCCTTGCTTCTTGCCCCGATTTCAAACTCAAGGAGCCCTTCTGGTTGTGAGCTGGAGCTACCACCCCATCAGAGAGAAAGGTCAGGATAACGAGCTCTTTGCCCGCCAAGTGGGCATTAGGAGCAGCGAGCAAGTGCTTGGTAAGCCAATATCCTAGTGTACCAGGCGAGGCACTCGAGGCTTTTGAACGCATCCAAGTAACTGGTATCCGATTGAAAGATAAAAATCATAGATCCTCTACCTAACACAGTGTCGCAAATAATACACAAAGGCCGCAAAAGAAATCACAGAATAGTTCGCAAAATGCAAAGATCCAGCCCCAACCCATGTTCACATTTGCGAGCCTGACATCGCAAGTGCAAGACCCTTATCACAATTGCGAGACCTACAAGTTCACACTAGCAACTGCTATGCTTCAGCAGTTCCAGCATCAACTGAAACTCATCTGAAACTCATTTGAGTCCTTCAGACTCCAATCCGAACATGCACACAAGTGTAATACAATCATACAAACTCGCTCGCTAACTCAAATCATCAAAATAACATCAAATATTAATAATTGATCATCTAAATTCAAAATTTTAACTTTGAAACTCAAATTTTCCAACTTTCAGATAATGCACTGAAACACCCTCAGGACACCTGGAACCCCAAAAAACATGCGTACAAGTCCAAAAATATCATACGAACCTAGTGGAATTGTCAAAATACAAAACTGGGATCGTTTACCAAAAATATTGACCATGGTCAGTTCAAACCTAATTTTAAGTCAAAAATCACTTTTTCTTTTAAATTTCACATGTTAACTTTCCGGAAAATGAAACGGACCACGCACGCAAGTTATAAATCATCAATTTAATCTATGAAAGGTCTCAGAATATAGAAAAAGGACATAGTGCTCAAAATGACCTAACAGGTCGTCACATTCTCCACCTTTAAAAGAAACGTTCGTCCTCAAACAGACATAAAATTATACCCGGACTATTAAAAAGGCACGGGAATCTACCCCTTATATCGGTCTCGGGCTCCCACGCAGCCTCCTCGATCGAATCACCTATCTATTACACTTTCACAGAAGGAAAACTCTTAGATCTCAACTTCCGAACATGCCGGTCTAGAATAGCCACAGCTCTTCCTCATATGTCAAATTCTCATCAAGCTGCACCGCACTGAAGTCTAAGACATGCGGCCTATCCTAATGGTATTTTCGAAGCATGAAGATGTGAAATACCAGATGTAACCCTACTAAGCTAGGAGGTAATGCAATCCTATAAGCAACCTCCCCAACTCTTTCCAAATATCAAACTGGCCAACAAATATCGGGCTCAACTTGTTCTTCTTCCCAAACTGGATCATTCCTTTCATAGGCGGCACTCGGAGAAGAAGCTTCTCACCCGCCGTGTAAGATACATCTCAAACCTTCTGTTCGCATAACTCTGTTGCCTAGACTGATCTGTACCGAGTCACTTTTGAATCACCTTAACCTTTCCCAAAGTATCACAGACCAAGTCAGTGCCTAATAATCTAGCCTCACTGGGCTCAAACCAACCAACTGATGAATGATATCGCTTCCCATATAAGGCCTCGTACAAGGCCATATGGATGCTCGACTGATAGTTGTTGTTATAGGCAAACTTTGGTAGAGGTAAAAATTGGTCCCACTGACTACCGAAATCCATAGAGCATGCTCGCAACATGTACTTCAAAATCTGAATGGTGCGCCCGAACTATCCATCCATCTGAGGATGAAATGAGGTACCCAGCTTAACCTACGTACCCAACTCACGCTGCACGACTCTCTAGAAATGTGATGTGAATTACGTGCCCCGGTCAGAAATGATGGAAATGGGCATGTCGTGCAGGCAGATAATCTCTAGGATGTAAATTTGAGCCAACCACTTTGAAGAATAGGAAGTCATCACCAGAATGGAGTATGCAGACTTAGTCAACTGGTCCATAATAACCCAAACTGCTTCATATTTCCTCAAGGTCCGTGGTAAGCCTACCACAAAATCTATAGTGATGCCCTCCCACTTCCACTCCAGTATCTCTATTCTCTGAGTCAACCCACCAAGTTTTTGATGCTCATACTTCACCTGTTGATAATTCAAACACCAAGATCATGATTGACAATATCTTTCTTCATCCTACGCCACCAGTAGTGTTGTTTCAAGTCATAGTACATCTTCTTGACACCTAGGTGAATGGAATAGAAAACTATGAGCCTCCTCAAGGATCTACTCCCTCAACCCGTCGACATTTGGAACTCAAACCCATCCATGAAGCCGCATAACACCATTATCTCCAACCATAACCTCCTTAGCACTACTTTGCTGCAACGTGTCTTTCAAAACCAACAAGTGTGGATCATCAAATTGGTGCCTTGATATGCTCCAACAATGATGAATGTGCCATAAAAAAAGCAAGAACTCGACTAGGCTCCGCAACTTCCAACCTCACAAACCGATTGGCCAAAGCCTGAATATTCGTGGCTAGTGGCCCCTCAATTGCCGGCAAATATGCCAAACTGCCCATACTCTCAGCCTTCCTACTCAATTCATCGACCACTACATTGTCCTTCCCCAAATGATATAATATGGAAATATCACAGTCCTTTGGTAACTCTAACTGTCTCCGCGGCCGCAAATTAAGGTCCTTATGATTGAACAAGTGTTGGAGACTCCGATGGTCGATATAAAACTCACATGGAACACCATAGAGATAGCGCCTCAAAATATTCAGCTCGTGAACAATGGTTGCTAACTCCAAATCATGCATAGGGTAATTTTTCTCATGAACCTTCAACTGACAAGATACATAGGCAATCACCCTACCGTCCTGCATCAATACCGCGCCAAGCCCAATAAACAATGCATCAAAATACACAGTGTAAGATCCTGAACCTGTAGGTAACACCAATACTGCGCTATAGTCAATGTAGTCTTGAGCTTCTGAAAAGAGCACCCTTCTAAGTCAAATTGGTATATAGGGTTGAGATAAATTAAAATCCCTCCACGAGCCAACAATAATACCCTGCCAAACCCAAAAAGCTTCAATTCTCTGTAGCTAAAGTAGGTCTAGGTTGGTTCTGAATTGCCTCAATCTTCGTAGTATCCACCTTTATGCCCTCAGAAGATACAACATGGCCAAAAAAGGAAACTGAGTCCAGCCAAAACTCACATTTCGAAAACTTGACATATAACTGATGACCCTTTAGAGTTTGAAGTACGATCCATAGGTGCTGCTCGTGCTCCTCTTGACTGTGGGACTAAACCAAAATATCATCACTGAAGACGACCACAAAGGAATCCAGATAAGGCTTTAACACTCGGTTCATCAAATCCATAAAGGTTGATGGTGCATTAGTCAATCCAAATAGCATCACCAAGAACTCTTAGTGACTATATCGAGTCCGAAAAGCTGTCTTAGGGACATCTGACGCCCTAATATTCACTTGATGGTAGTCAGATCTCAGATCAATCTTGGAAAAACCTTAGCACCCTAAAGATGGTCAAATAAGTCATCAGTCCTCTACAACATATACTTCTTCTTGATAGTGACCTTGTTCAACTGGCGATAGTCTATGTATATCCTCAACAATTCATTTTTTTTCTTCCCACATAACACCTGTGCACCCTAAGGTGAGACACTTGGTCTAGTGAACTCCTTGTCAAGGAAATCCTGCTACTGCTCCTTCAATTCTTTCAATTCATCTGGAGCCATACGGTATGGTGGAATAGAAAAAAGGCTGAGTGCTCGGAACCAAGTCAATGCAAAAGTTGATATCCCTGTTGGGTGGTATACCCCACAAGTTTGTAGGAAACACCTCTAGGAACTATCTTACCATCGAAATCAAATCCATGAGAATGGAACCTCCGCACTAGAATCATGAATATAATCCAAATACACCAACACCTTTTCTTGATCATACGTTGAGCCTTCACATATTAAATGACCCTACTAGTAGTGTGACCAAGAGTCCCCCTCCACTATAACCTAGGAAACCTGGTATGGTAATGTCATAGTCTTGGCGTGACAATCCAAGATTACGTGAGGGCATAGCCAATCAATGCCCAATATTACATCAAAATCCATCATATTAAGTAATAGAAAGTCAACCCTAGTCTCAAAGCTCCTTACAGTGACAAAATAAGAACTATAGACCCGGTCCACCATAGTAGAATCCCCAAGGGGCATAGACATATGAATAAGAGTACTCAAAGAACCACGAGACACGTCCAAATATGAAGCAAAATAGGATGACATATACGAATAAGTGGAACCCATGTTAAATAAAACTGATGCATCTCTATGAAAGACCAGAACAATCCTGTGATGACTGCATCAGACGACTCCGCCTCAGGCTAGCTGGAAAATGCATAGCAACGAGGTTGAACCCCACCAATCTAACCTCTACCTTTAGAGGACCTCTCATTTACTAGCCTCGACCTCTAGCTATCTGACCTCCACCTAGGGCTACCTGACCCCCGCCTTTAGCTGGATGAGCGGGCGGTGGAGAAAATGGTGCATGTATCATGGCACGAATACTCTGTGTGGCATGATACACTAAAGTTTGGGAAAATACCTCCTGATATGACCCATACCTCCAAATTCAAAGCACTTTGTCTACTGATGTGGCTGCTGAAGCTAGAACTGATCCTAACGGTCCGAATAATCATGTGATAGCTCGGGATTGGTGGTGCACTTATTGGAGGCATAGGCGCACTGAACTCTAACTGCTCGGGACGTGATCCATAAGAACCATGATAGCCTGAAGCAAAATATGATACTTGAAGCGTTATCCAAACCATCCTGATAGGAGGGCCTCTACCAAATGAACCCCGTCCTCCAGACTTGGCAACCACTGAACCTACCAAAATAATGAGGCATCTTCTCCGATGCCGCCTCTCTACCCTGGCAATGAATCCTCTCAATAATCCTAGAAATCTCTACAACCCAAATGAAAGAAATATCATCCTCGGTCTCTCTGACAATCCATAGCCTAATGCCGTAAGTAAGGTCATCTATAAACCTCTGTACCGTCTCCATCTCATTAGGGATCAAGATAACTACATGGCGGGATAATTCCAGAAATCTGGTCTCATACTGAGTAACGGTCATGCTACCCTACTGAAGACACTCAAACTGGTTGAAGAAGTCCTCTCTTTTGAGTAAAAAGGATGAACTTATCCAAGAATAACTATGAGAACTTATCCCAAGAGAGAGGAGGTGAACTTGCTGGTCTGCCCCAAACATAATCCTGCCATCACTTCTTGGCAGAGTTGTGCATCTGAAATAATACAAAAGTCAACTCTGTTGGACTCCAGGATACCCATGTTGCGCAATACCTCATGGAAATAGTCTAAGAAATCCTAGGGATCCTCAGAAGGTGTACTGCCAAAGCGAGTGGGAAACAACTTGGTGAACTTTTCCAACCTCTTCATCCCATCTCTTAACATCACGGGTCCCTCTCTGAGTTGTGTAGTAATGAAATGCTGAACTCCTCTAACTGGTGAAACTTCTGGGGTATGATACCCATGATCCATATGCTCTAGAGTGTGAATAGCAGGAGTCTGGGCTCCTTCCCCACCCTGAGAGATGGCTGGTACCATAGGGAACACACCGGCTTGGGCCATACTCTCCATAAGGCCAACCAGGCGGATTAGGGAATCCTGAAACACTAGGGTAGCAATTAACCCCTCTAGGACCTGAGCTAGACCTACTGGTGCAGTCGAAAGATAGACCTCATCATCTTGCTCCATCTGAGGCTTTACAATAGGTGTTGCTGCGCGTGCTCTAGGCTGAGCTCTGCCTCTACCTCCGCCCTGGCCCCGGCCCCTACTTCTAGTAGTGGTTGCAGTCTGGGGCTCCAACTCTGGCTCCTGATCAACTACTGATGTAGTACGTGTCCTCACCATCTGTGAGAGAATAAGAATAGAGTGATTCAAACTTCGATGACATAATAAAGTCACACGATAGAAAAGGAAAGAAAGTGAAATTTTCTTAAAGACTTATAGCCTCTAGAAGATAAGTACAGATGTCTCCGTACCGATCCTCAGGACTCTACTAAGCTTTCTCATGATTCATGAGACCTAAGCAACCTAGTTATCTGATACCAACTTGTCATAACCCGAAATCCCAACCACGAGGCCGTAGTGGCTCCTAAAATCCCCTTGCTAGGCAAGCTAACACTAGTCAATCATTTAATCAATTTTAACAATTTAAAAGAAAATGATTAAGAATATAAGTCTGAAATACTTGTAATATGATAATCTAAAACAAACACAGTCTAGTCTACATTGAAACACTATTGTCACAAGTACATGAGCTGCTAAAAGTACTACAAACAAGGTTTGAAATAAAATACAACTTTCCGGACGAAAATAAATAGTATTAAAGATAAAAAGGGGACTTCAAGGTTTGCGAACGCCGTGCAGCTCTACCTCAAGTCTCCACATAGTGACACTCTGAGTAAAACCTCCACTAAGCATCATTGGTACCTGCACCAAAATCTAGACAAGATGTGGAGAAGTGTAGTATGAGTACAAACGACCCCATTACTACGTAAGTGTCGAGCAACAAAGTAGTGACGAGGCTATAACAAGTCACTCACTATAAACCTATATGAGTATAAGTAAAAATAATAGGAGGATATAAAAAAAACGATTAATATGAAAACCGGAATATAAATTACCAACAGAGGCCGCCAGAACATCGTCTATGCTCAATTTCAAAACACAACATGGATACAGAACCAACAACCATAAACAATAACAATATAACTTCTCCGCTGCAGAGCGCAACCCGATCCACACATATATATACCAATGCCATTGCATCGTGCAACCTGATCCCATATACAATGTCAATATTCACTGCGGCGTCCAACCCAATCCCAAATATCATATCAATATCGTCGTGGCGTGCAACCTGATGCAAAATAACATATCAATGCCATTGCGACATACAACTCGATCCCAAATATCATAGTAATACGACAAACAACTATGGTGTATCTCACAACATACAAGAAAAAATGGAACCAAAATGTATAAATACTCCAGGGAAAACCAATATGATAATTTGAAGTGAAATAGAAAGGAAGTGAAGGAAAATAGACAATTAAAGACATAGAACAATAATAGCTTCTACCTAGCGACATGTGGGGCATAGAACAAGCAAAAATGAACAATAAATAAAATCAGGGATATCGAAAACATGTAACAAATAGAGACATGTAGCAGTGAAGAAATGTATTTATCACGTAAGGACATGTTACAATGAAGACATGACATAAATAGCCACACAGAATAAAAGAAGGCATGATATAATCAAAATAGACAATTAATGTACCACCCTGCATGCTTAAACTCATGACACCGCATATACACTCGTCACCTTGCATATACACCGTCCCCACACATAAATCATTTGCACATAGAGCAATTAAATCCAATTTTCCTCAAGCCAAGGTTAACCACAATACTTACCTTTTTCTGGAACTAAATAAACAATCAACCAACGCTTTTACTTTAGAACAATCCTCCAAACAAACCGAATCTAGCCAAATATTAATTAAACAATCCAAATCAAGTTTTAGAAAACACCCATGAATAAAAAATGTCCAATTTCATATCATATTTGAAAAAGTCAACAAAAGTCAACCCCGGACCCTCTTGGCCGAAATTCGAGTGGGACCATATCCCAATTATCTATTCACCCAAGATCCCGGTTATGTGATTTATTTTGAATCGACCTCAATTCGAGGTCTAAATATTCATTTTATAAAATTCCTAAATTTTAACCAAAACCCCTAATTTCTAATTTGAAATTCATATATTTGATGAACAAATTCATGAAAAGTAATGAAAATTGATGGAAAACAAATTAGAGTTGCTTGCTAATGAATTTGGAAAGAAAAAACTCTCAAGAAATTTCCTCAATGGAGTTAAGGTTGAAAAATGGTGTAAAATGAGCTAAGCCCCGAAATTCCCTACTTTTACCCAGTTGCAGATGTCGCAATTGCAAACTAGAGTTTGCAATTGCGACCATCACAAAAGCGAACTACTGATCGCATTTCCCAGCCGTGTAGTAGTCGCAAATTCGACATTAACTTCGCATTTGCAAAGGACACCCACTCGCAAATGCGAGCGAATCTTCGTAAATGCGAAGTTGCTCTACCTAACATAGTGTCGCAAATGTGACACAAAGGCCGCAAAACAATCACAGAAAGCGAACATTTCTTCGCAAATGCGAAGAACCAGCCCCCAGCCCCAGCCCGTGTTTGCATTTGCGAGCTTGACATCGCAAATGTGAAGCTCGCAATTCGAGACCTGCAAGTGCACACCAACAACTGATATGCTTCAGTAGTTCCAACATCAACCAAAACTTATCAGAAACTCACTCGATTCCCTCAAACTCCAATCTGAACATGCACACACGTGTAATAACATCATATAAACTTTCTTGCTAACTAATTCATCACAATAACATCAAATATCAAGAACCGGTTGTCAAAACTCAAAATTTCAACATTGAAACTCAATTTTTTCCAATTTTCACATAATATGCCAAAACGCTCTCGGGTCACCCGGAACCCAAACCAAACACGTGTACAAGTTCAAAAATATCATACGAACCTACGGGAATCGTCATAATATCGAATCTGGGTCATTTACCAAAAACATCGACCTATGTCAACTCAAACCTTATTTTAAGCCCAAAATTACTTTTTCTTTAAAATTTCACATGTAAATTTTTCGAATAAAAGACACAGACCACGCACGTAAGTCGTAAATCATCAAATTAAGTTATGAAAGGTCTCATAATATAAAATAAGGAGATAGTTCTCAAAATGACCTATCGGATCGCCACACACCATCTTCATGTCTCCTGATTGTACATATAGTCCACACTAAGACATGAGAGAATCACTAACTAAATGAAACCAAGGTAAGTCTACAAATAAATGGTGTGAATTCTCATAAGCTTGAGTATTACATAAACAATAGTGTATATTCTCAACTGGGATATTCATTTTAATCAGTCTCTCTTTTGTTAATAATCTCCTTTGAGCCAGAAGCCATGTGATAAATCTATGCTTAGGTTATATAGCTACACTCCAAATAAGTTCAACCATATTAAGTATGCTCTGAGTTTCTAAAATAGCAAAGTAACTCTTTGTGATTGAGTACTATCCACCCCTTGTGAGGGAATATCTACCATGATCAAACCAATCCTACATTTCTTCCTTCAAGCCATTTAGTTTCTTCCAATACCAAATACAGTCTAGAGGAGTTTTATCTATCCAAATATTATGGTTCATTTTCATATAAACTCCATGTACCCATTTGATCCAAAGAGAATCTTTATTTTCCGCCAAAGCAGTTTACCCAATAATGCCTTATTCATGTATCCCTTAATGTTTAACCATTATCTTTCTTAGGGAAACATACTTTCTTCTATGCTACTACACAAATATTCTTCCTCTCAAATGTACTTCCCCATAGGTAGTCTCTACATTTATTGTCTACTTCTATCAAGACACCTTGCGGCAAAATGAAGACAACTCCCAAGAATATATGAATTGAGAACAATACATAATTAATAATTTGAAGCCTCCCAACATAAGATAGTTGTCTAGAATATGTGTTGTTTATCCTAACAGTGATCTTTTCAATCAGATGTTGGCATTCTAGTTTACTCTACTTCTTTGAGGACAAAGGTAGACCAAGATATCTTATAGGAAATAAGCCATGAGAGAAACCTGTTTTTGCCAGAAGTAACTGCTTTTTCTCATCATCTATCCCTGCCATGAAAATATGTGACTTAGTCCATGTTGGATTTCAACCCAAAAAGGTTTGCTAAAGTGTGACAAAGCTTTGATTACTCTAGACACACAACCTTCTTCAGCCTTGTAGAATATCATCAAATCATCAGCAAAAATTAGATGTGTAAGTTTCTGAGTCTTGCACATTGGGTGAAACTTAAAGTCAGGTTGTAGACACATAGTTTTTAACAGTCTGGAAAAGTACTCCATTACCAATGCAAATAGCAAGAGAGGCATGGAATCACTTTGTCTAAGACCTCTTTTCCCTTCAAGATGAAAAATTGTTGACAAAAATATAATTTTCAGGTTATCTTTTGTATTATCCACTCTCCTACTATATTTACAACAACAACAACATCAACCCAGTAGTAATCTCACTAGTGGAGTCTGGAGAGGGTAGAGTGTACGCAGACCTTACCCCTATCCTAGAGGGGTAGATAGGCTGTTTCTGGGAGACCCTCGGCTCAAAGACAAAATATCTGTAACAACAACAGAAACCAGGAAAATAATATCAGCACCGTAAGAGACAACAAATAAGTGGAAGGACAATAATTATGCTAATACTAAAATTGAGAAAAATAAAAATAGAAAATAAAAATAGTGTGATGAACAAAAACCGCTAGCAGTACTAGAGCAAACACTACCAAACTAGCTGGAACAACGAGGAAAAATACACCTAACCCACAACCCTAATGCTCGACCTTCACACCTCCCTATCCCGGGCCATGTCCTCGCCCCAATACTTCTTAGGCCGCCCTCTAACTCTTCTCGTGCCTGACAAAGCCAACCATTCACACCTCCTAACCGGGGCATCTAGGCTTCTCCTCCGTACGTGCCCGAACCATCTAAGCCTCGTTTCCCGCATCTTGTCGTCCATGGGAGCCATGCCCACCCTCTCCCGGATATCTTTATTCCTAATCTTATCCAGCCTAGTGTGCCCGCACATCTATCTCAACATCCTCATTTTGGATACTTTCATTTTATGGATACGAGAATTATTAATTGGCCAACACTCAACCCCATACAGTATGGCCAGTCTAACCTCCGCTCTATAGAACTTACCTTTAAGTTTCAGTGGCACCTTCTTGTCACACAGGACTCAAGAAGTTAACCACCATTTCATCCACCCGACCTCGATACGGTGCATAACATCCCATCGATGTCCCCATCTCCTGCTATATATATATATATATATATATATATATATATATATACATACCACCTCAAGCCATGATGGCGCCTAGTTGTACTTGCTAAGCCAGCCAACTCACAATTAATAAAATATAGTCCAATTTCCTTTAATTAACAGTGTTATATCATAATATAAACATGAATAATCTCAAAATAATAAAATATTTGGTACAATCGTAACATAGTCTTAACATGACCTAAAACTGTACAACCCCTAAGAACTAGGTGACACAAGTACACGAGCAACTACTGAATAAGTACAAGTCTGAGTACATAATCACAACTATCTGTGAGAAAGAAAATAGACAGAAGAATAACTAAGGACGGGGACTTCATGTGATGCGGATCGAAATAGTATAGCAACTCACCACGAAGTCTCCAATAACACACTCCTACTCAGCTAAAAGGGTGCTTCAAAATGAGTCTCAGAACCTACACAAAATGCATAGAATCGTAATATGAGTACACCACAACCGGTACCAAGCAAGTATTAAGTCTAACCTCGAAGAAGTGGTGGCGAGGTTATAGGCATCGAGATACTTACAACACAAATATACATAACATAGCTTGGAACTGAAACAATAAATATCCTCATTAACAACATATATCAAAGATAGAAAATAGGCGAAAGATATAAAATATGCTTTTCAAATTCAATAGATCAAATATGGCATGTAAAGCTGGCCTGCTTATCTATGGAGTTGATACTCCCAACTAGCATATATATATATATATATATACATATATATATATATATGGCATGCAACAATTAGCATTTAATTGAATGCTTCAAAATGAATCAAGGATGTCTATGTATGCTCAAGACTTTATCGAATGCCATGACAGGTACACGATACACTACCACGATACAAAATCCATGTATCCCAATACAAAATACATGTACCACAATAACTTAATACATGATCCATAATTGACCATGCTCACAGGGAGCAGAGTAACACGAGTAGTTACCTAACTCCGGTGGAACAATACCAAATCCGAGCGCTAGAGGAATTTGATAGATCAACTCCTCTCGTACCACAATTTCAGCCCAAATCAAGTATCCAAATGCAATATATATGCATATGCCCAAGAATTAATAGATAAAGATGCACAAGGACTTAATAATAATCATGCAGATATGTGCTCGTGAAATTTCTATATGACTACGGAAGATTCAAACAATTCAACATATCAAAAACAAGTTCTCATGCCTACCATAGCCTAGGAATGATCTCTAACATGAATAAGATAACAAACATATTCATATAAGCCAAACAAATCATTAATCAAGATAAGCACATAATCAAAACAAAGCAAAAAGTATCTCAATTCTACCCCGGGCATGATATAAATTTCATAAGTGCATATACACCCACCACCACGTATATACACCACCCCGAATAACTTAAACACATATTAATCTAGTCAAATCCTAGGGGTTTCCTTTTTAACAAGGTTAGGAAAGAGACTTACCTCTTCTCGGGCTAGCTCCAGCCACAATCACGTCAAAACCCAGTCTAGTCCTCCAATCATGCAAATTCAAGCCAAATAACATCCAAGGAAGTAAAAACAATGCTATAGGAAGCTATCCAAATCAATTAAGTTTTGATCTTTGAAGAATTCCCAAGAAGTCAACAAAAGTCAACCCAGGCTCACGTGCCCGAAATCTTAAACAATTACCAAAATCTGATGACCCATAACCTGCCGAGTCCAAATATATGATTAGTTTCCGAATCCAGGTCCAAATCAATGGTCAAAATCCTAAAATACACTCTCTTAAAATGTAGAGAAAAACTCCAAATTTTCTTTCAAAATTCCATGTTTTAAGTATAGAAATCCATGTAGATTCTTGAAATATAATCACAAATGGGTAGAAATCGCTTACCCTCTTGACTTGTATGAAATTCCTCGTGAATTATTGTCCCTCTCTAAGTTTAGGGCTCAAAATATGAAATAATGGGTAAAAGTCCTAAATGACATCTTAAATAATTTTCCCAGAAGTACCCTTCGCGAACATGGTACAAGCCTCGCATTCGTGAAGGACAAAACACCACTTCCCAAAAAATACTCTATGTGATCGTGAAAGAAGCCACGCGATCGCGAAGGCCGCCTTCTCCCACAACATTACGAATGTGTCTAACCAATTGTGTACGCAATTACCAAACACCATCCACGTAGCCCTCTGTGCGAATGCGACAAAATAAACACGAATGTGTGGACTAGTCTGCTAACAGTATGCAAATGAAAGGAACCAATGCAAATGCAAAGCACACAACCCTAGATGGCCAAATCCTTCTCCTCGATTGCGAAGCACTGTATAACACTAGCAACACAACAACTCCAAAACACATAGAAATGGTTTGAAACTACGCCGAATCACACCGAGCCCCTTGGGATCCCGTCCAATCATACCAACAAGTCCAAATACAATACCCAAACTTTTCCAACGGCGCAAACACCACAAATAACATCAAAATCATGAGTCGAATATCAAGATCATTCCCTTAAATTCAAACATTCCAATTTCGCCGAACTCGTCCGGACCATATTTAGACATTCCGGATCACAATCAAACTTTACACATAAGTTCTAATCAACTAAATAGACCTATAAAAGGTCTCAAAGCCCCAATTTGAGTGTGATAAACACCAAAGTTAACTTCCAGTCAAACCTATGAACTTTTCAACTCATCAAATTGCCAACTTTTAACAATAGAGCTAAAGCCTTCTAGGAACATCTGAATTTAAATCCGAACGTATGACCAAGTCCAAAATTACCATACGAATCTATTGAAACTACAAATCACGATTCCAAGGTAATTTACTCAAGAGTCAAACCTTGGTCAACTCTTCCAATTTAAGGCTTCCAAAATGAGGCGACCATAAATGAAAGTCATGATATATCATATGAATCTACTCAAGGTATAAAACCGCCGAACAAAATACTAAAGTTCAAAACGACTAGTCGGGTCGTTACATTCTCCCCCCTTAAACATATGTTTGTCCTCGAACATGCCAAGAGTCGTTCTGAATCCGTCAAATAACTATACAAGATCATTATACACACTCCTATGATCAATCTCATGCCACCTCAATCCATAAAAAGTCCATTAACACAATCTAATTGAAGATTCTTCCTTCCACTTTAGCTTAAAATCCTTAGAACCCAATTCCAACATCCAGACTTCCTTTTAGCTCCGATTCTTGTATATATTCACTGTCTCAGTCTCAACTAGATTTATCAAACTATAGGTATACTCCCAATATGTAACCACACAACATAACCCAACGCTCATATGTCCATAACAATATCGTCTGACCATAATAGTTACTCATTACCAAATCTGGTACCGGTAATATACCTCATATCAAATAGAAACTTATTCCAAACCTTCAAAACACTATTAATGATGAAAACAAGCCTGTATAAACTCATAATAACCCATCAAATCAACAAGTCATGGAGTTCTCTTGCCCGACAAGAACCATTTCCAATTTCTGAGCTGACTAATGATATTCTTCTTCTAAACACACCTTATCACAAATTCGATTTCACTTAATTCCAGATCCAAAACTACATCTCAACGGTACAAACTGCCCGACCGATAGGGCACACCAAATGCCACCGAGAATCGCATATGATGTATTCCTGCACCAAACAAGCAACGACTCAAATGTAGCCAATAATGAAAAGAGAACCAAAAGACATAATTGTACAACAAGCCTCACAAATACAATCACAAAAGCATAATACTATGAATAAATCCCATATGTTAGGAACAAAACATATGGATTATGCACCAGAAATTGCATCTAAACATAACACCTTTACAATGTGCTATCCGATCCAGTCATCCTACTGCTCCATGGGGGAATACTCATTGTGCCAAAATTCTCATGTTCACTAAAAACATGTGTATCAACAACAAGCACATATCTTGCATAAACATAACCACATAAAGATGGATAACATAGAGCACTACAAAAAGGCAAGCACAACTACGGTGCAATAAACAAATCAATAACTCAAGAGCCATCTCACTCCTACATCGCCACAAGGCCTAAACAGAACCAAAACATACATGTAAATATTCAACTAGCCTCACAACCTATCTTAGCATAAGGAGTAACACATGAAATAGGGCTGGGAAAGAATAATATCCATTCGGCCCAATGATATAGTCATAGAAGAAGCTGCGCTGAGTAAGCAAACCTGATTTAATATAGAATACACGTTCTCATTAGGCTTACCAATAGGTCCCCAAACCGATTCAGATCATCCCAAAATAGGCGATCAACCTCCCAAAAATCCACTATGATAATCGACGACACATACAATTGGTCACCTAGTCCTTAATGCACTTTCACACTCCACAACCAACAAAACAATCTGCCTCCACAAAGATCATATCTCTAAACTCGAGAATACAAAATCACCATACCTAACCTCTATCTCTCCCACTTAAATGACTAATACGTCATGCATACACCATCACCTCATGAGAAACACCCCCATACCAAGTAGTAGTAATCTGAACATTCACGGTAACCACCCCACGATCACTATAGTACTAGGCAAGTATCTGCAAATCAAAACACAATGCGCCTTCCATAATGCTTACTCTGCTTCGGTGATACAAGATAGTTCTAGAATTATCTTAACATCTGAAATCCCCCATGCTATCTAGAACTCATGATATTCCTTCCTAAGTTGAACTGAAACTTTGTCCATTCAATCTCAATCCTACACGGCTCACTGCATCTATCTTACCACAACACAAAAATATGAGAATACCGTTATCAACTTTGAACCATGAATATGATAAATACTCCATCAATCTGAAACTTTCTAATTAACTCAGTTCGGAAGAAAATCACAACACGTGACATCCTCCCCATACCCTACAATAAATCCAGCTCATGTCACGGTTAAATTATCACCACTCTTTGGAATCCATTTGCACATAACCAAGCCATCAGAACTGAATGCCTCCAAACTAACCAAGTCACGCATGCTGCCAAACTCAAAAGGTATTGCGACAAAACATCTGTAAGGTCCTATTACCAAAGGAATTGATCATCTCTATTTCCATGCTGATCCAAGACACTACTACTAAATAAACCCAACTTCTTCATATTACTCATGACCCACCTTCACAGAAACACTTATCTTTTTTCCCTAGTACACTATGGGCCTTAATCAAAACTCATACCAAGTCATCCACGCAGATGCTAGTCTCGACTACATAGACAAACATACCGAACGATTAGTATTTCGCTATCACATGAATACTCCTAAATAAATAATTGAGCGAACCCTTTCTGTTACACCCTATATCCATAAAGGACTATCTAACCTGAGTCATTCAACATATAACAACCAGATGAAATATAATATGCCCCCAATAAATTCCTTGCTCGAATCAATCTCGAAGTCATCCTCTTCAAGCCATAACTAATCCATAAGTGCATCGAAGTTCAATATTACAACAATACATGGCCATGTGATCCAATTGTTGATAGTAGGCTCTCTTGGATTTAGTCCACAATAACATAACACAAGAACTCACAATGACCATTCTTCTTTAATTAGCATGATCTCACACTGTTTCCCAATTGAATTTCTTATATGCTTATGTTGCACTAACCATAACACATTCTAATTTAGTAGCCCAAATGCAAACTCAACCTCGTGACAGTCGTGCCATCTACCTCAAGCGATCCAGACTCACATCATAGTACATAGATCCCACTGGATAAAAAGGTACAACTCTTCATAGCAGCCTCCTAAGAAATCGTACAACCTCTAATCTTCCCACAGTGGATAGCCGGTCTGTGTAACCTCAAATCTTTCCATGACCTAGCTATGAGCACTATCATTATGTAGCTAATGAATCCTCACGAGCCTATAATCGTACATAGGCCACAAAAATATGTTTCATTTCATCAATGAACTACCAAAAGATCCATAAACACATTCAAAACTCAAGACCGTATAGTACACCAAGATGATAATCAAGCCTTCACATGTTCTTTGTAGCTCAAGAAAACCCTTCTTGTCAAATTCAAACTCGCAAAATGTAAGAAGTCATCACTCAAAATAAAATGCACGGACTTAGTCATTTGCCCATAATGACCCAAATCGCACCAACATTCCCCAAAGCCTGTGTCTATCCCACCACAAAGTCCATAACAATATTCCCCTACTTTCACACAGGTATAGTCACCTTCCAAAGTAAGCCACTTGGTCTCTGAAGCTCATTCTCGGCCTACTGACAATCAAACATTGCGAAACATGTATAATAATGTTCGTTTTTATCCTCTTCCATTATAATGTTGAATCGAATCACAATACGTCTATGCATCATCTGTATGAACAAAATACCACAAACTACGAACTTCTTCAATGATCATCTCCGTTGAACTATCACACTTGAAACATAAATCCGACCCTGAAGTCGCAAAACACCTTATCACCATGGACCACCTCCTTCGCACCACCCCGCATGCGGTGTCCCTAAGGACATGCAAATGTAGATCATCACGCTGACAAGCTCCGATACACTCAAGAAAAGACAACCAATAAGCCACACAAGCATGAACTATACTATGCTTAGTAATGCTTAATCTCACAATTCCATATACCAAGGCCGGAACTTTCACAGCCAAATGCCTTCCCTCCGCCGGAATAAATCCTAATCTCCAAATCATGAACCCGATAATTCTCCTCATGGGGATTCAACTGCTGCATCACCTAAGTAATCACTCTACCCCTCTGCACCAATAGCTCGCCACGACCAACACGTGAAGCATCAGAGTTTACTGTGTAAGGCCCCAAACTCGTGGGCAACACCAACACTGAGGTGCCTATAGATGAAATACCTCCACAAAGTGACAATAGTAATCACCCCTCAACATCAAGAAAAACCTCCCACACCACATGTGCACCATCTCCACAAATTATCGAATCTCAACTATCGAGTGTTTAACATCGCGTACGAACAAGTAGGAGGGAATTGAAGATATAGACTTCAACCTCAAATAAAGTCACGCGATAATGAATCAAGAACATTAAAATTTTCTGACACCCCGTAGACTCACGGAGACAAGTATAAACGTCTCTGTATTGATCCACAAGACTCTACTAGATTTGTCCATGACTTGTGAGACCTATATAAAGCTAGAGGTCCAGTACCAACTTGTCACGACCCAAACCTCCACTTTAGGCCGTGATGGCGCCTCGCGTACTTGCTAAGCAGATTTATATTATAATAAAAGTAGGAATAATCCCAAAGTAGTAAAAAATATGGTACTATCATAACATGATTTGAACATGAACTAAACTGTATAACGCCCAAGAACTAGGTGAGACAATTACACGGGTAACTACTAAATAAGTACTAGTCTGAATATGTAATCACAACTGTCTGTGAGAAAGAAAATAGACAGGAGAATAAATAAGGATGGAGACTCCATGTGCTGCGGATCGAAACAGTATAGCAACTCACCACGAAGTCTCCAATAACATACCCATACTCAGCTCAAAGGGTACTTCAAAACCAGTCTCAGAACCTGCACATAATATATAAAAACATAGTATGAGTATACCAATATCGGTACCCAGTAAGTATCAAGTCTAACCTCGAAAATGTAGTTGCAGTGCTATAGGCATCAAGATACTTACAATACAAATATAAATAACAGATCCTGGAATTGAAATGGTAAATATCCTTATGAACAACATGTATCAAAGATAGAAAATAGTCGAAAGATATAAAGCATGCTTTTCCAGTTCACCAGATAATCCGAACATTGCTCAAATATGGCATGTAAAGCTAGCTTTCTTCAATCATTGGAGTCGAGGCTCCCAACTAGAATATATATATATATATATATATATATATATATATATATATATATATATATATATATATATATATATATATATATATATATATATATATATATATATATATATATATATATATGGCATGAAATTGTCACGATCTGAAATCCCACCTTCAGGCTGTGATGGCGTCTAACGTTGAACCTGCTAGACAAGTTAACGTTACTGGTTATTCCGATTTATTCCTTTATTATTTAGCATTTAATAAGTGATATACAAGAACAAATAGAAATAAGAATACGGAAGATAAGAAATTCAACAACTTAAATAATAAATCTTACGAAATTTCCTTAAACATACCCCCAGAACTGGTGTCACAATTTCACGGACAGTCTAAGATTTACTAAAAACATGAGTCTAAAATAAACAGGTGTAGCTGTATAGAAATACAAGATAAAACAGAAGGAAAGAACTTGATGGTGACGCCAAGGCCTGCGGACGCTTGCGGGACTACCTCGGTGTCGCCGTGGACTGAAGAATACTCCCTCGCTCAATGTCCACTGGGTCTGGCTCCGTAATCTGCACAACATAAAGAAGTGCAGGTGTAGCATCAGTACAACCGACCCCATGTACTGAGTAAGTGCCGAGCCTAACCTTGGCAAAGTAGTGACGAGGCTAGGACACGACAAATAATATCACCTGTGCAGTTTAAATAAAATATAACAGGATATAACCACAAGAAATAAACAGTAAGTACAATAACGGGGAAACATGCTGGGGAAAAGGGATAGCAAATATTGAAATGACGGAACGAAGCAAAGGTCCAGATATCCGAAAATAATAATGAGAATTAACAACACAAATTAAAAAGTGAAGAGAAATGGCACGACATGTCCCCTCGTGCGTATTTTTAGCATAACACAGCACTGCATGTCCCCTCGTGCATAACAATATAAAATATGGCACGAAATGTCCCCTCGTGCATAAACAACATAAACATGGAACAGAATGTCCCCTCGTGCATGAAACATCACAATCACGGCACGAAATGTTCCCTCGTATATATATATATCATCAACACGGCACAGAATGTCCACTCGTGCATAATAATAATAAACACGACACAGAATGTCTCCTCGTGCATAATAGTCATAAAAACGGCACGGAATGTCCCCTCGTGCATAAACAACATAAACATGGCACAGAATGTCCCCTCGTGCATAACAACATAAGATATGGCACGGAATGTCCCCTCGTGCATAACAACATAAAAGCAACAGTTGGTATGAAAATCAACAATAAGAAACCTAAAATACACGGAAATAATCAAGAAGAACAATACCGCCCCGGCAAGGGACACAGCTATAACCAATCCTACACAAGTGTATAACCCAACATAAAGTTCCCCAACCGATCAATTACTCAACAATACCCATAAATAGAATCTCCACTAAATGAATATCTATCAAATTGATATTAAACCCATAAACACAGTAAAAGCCAATAAATATCATATAATTGCAAATATCCGACTCACAGTCATGCTCGACAACAACATATAGGTACTCGTCACCTCACCTATACATTGAAAATTGAATAAACACGTGGCAATTAGGACTCCATACCTATTACCTCAAGCTAAGGTTAGGCCAAACACTTACCTCGGCTCGAAGAATGCAAATCAAGCCTCTACCACCGCTTTTCCTCTTGAATCCGACTCCAAAACAATCGTATCTAGACATAATCGACTCAATAATATCAATAATTATTCAACAATTCAATTCCAATGCCTAATTATAGATTTTCCAACATTCTTCCAAAATTTCCAAAATTCGACCCCGAGCCCGCTTGGTCCAAACACGAGGTTCAGACCAAAACCCGATCACCCATTCCCCCACGAGCCCGAATGTACAATTTGCTTTGAAATCCGACCCCAAAATGAGGTTAAATTCCCAAAAATTCAAAAGCTCCAACTCTACCTAAAACCCCAATTTCTACCCTTTAATCCCATGGTTTTAGGCCTAGAATCTAATAATTGTTGATGAAAATGGAAGAAAATGGAGTTAAAATTACTTACCTATGAAGCTATGGTGGAAGAGATGCTCCAGTATCGCCTAAGAGGGTTGGGGAAGAAGGGGGGTTGTGAAATATGGTGAAAATCCCGTAAGTGTTCTGTTTTGGGTATTAAAATCACTAGGAAAATATTACTCTGTGCGTTCGCAGTACATGCTCCGCGTTCGCACGATGTTCCCTATTATACCCTCTGCGATCGCGCCTGATCAGGTGCATTCACACTAACCTAGCACCCCCCAGCCCCCTGACCTCCTTAACCCTGTGCGTTTGCGATGGGGTTAATGCGTTCGCATAGGGTCTCCTACCTGAAGCTCCGTGATCGCACCCCTGATGCTACGTTCGCACTGACTTAAAATCTACCCAGCCCCATCCCACACATAACCCTGTGCGTTCGCACTCCTTTGAGTGCGTTCGCATAGGGTAATTCCCTGGACACCAGCTATAGCACTAAAACACCAGATTTTTCCTATGTTTTGCACACCGGCACCTACCCGAAACTCACCCGAGCCCTCGGGGCTCAAAACCAAATATACACACAACCTCAAAAACATCCTACGGACTTATTCGAGTGATTAAATCACAAAAATAACATCATAAAATTGAATTAAACCTCAAAATCTATAAAAATTCTCAAAACTTCATTAACTTAAAATTTTCCATTTTTAGTCCGAATCACCTCAAACTGAGTCCGTTTCTTACCAAATTTCACAGGCTGCACAAAATAAACATATTGAACCTGTTTCGGGCTCCGGAACCATAATACGGGCCCGATTTCCCAGGTTTCACATCAAATCTCATTTTCAAAAACCTTTATATTTTTCAGAAAATAATTTTCTTCAAAAATACATTTCTCGGACTTGGCACCTCGGAATTTGATTCCGGGCATATGCCCAAGTCCCATATTTTCCTACAGACCCTCAGGGACCGTCAAATCATGGGGCTGGGTCCGTTTACAAAACATATTGACCAAAGTCAATTTTATTCAAATAATTATTATAAAATCATCATTTTATCAATTTTTCACATAACGGCTTCCAGGCTACGCGCCCGGGATGCGCACGCACATCGAGGTGAGATAAAAGGAGGCTTTCATGGACGCGGAACACATATTTAGGTAAAATTACACGTGATGACCTTTTGGGTCATCACAATCTCCACATCTAAAATAACCGTTCGTCCTCAAACGGACATAGAATGGTACCTGAATCGGGGAAAATATGGGGATATCGTCTCCGCATATCAGACTCGGACTCCCACGTAGCTGCCTCAACAGGTTGACCTCTCCACTGAACACGAACCGAAGGATAACTCTTCGATCTCAACTGATGAACCTGCCGAGCTAATATGGCTACCGGCTCCTCCTCATAAGTCAAATCCTTGTCCAACTGGACACCGCTGAAGTCGAGTACATGAGAGGAATTGGCAATATACCTCCGAAGCATAGATACATGAAACACCGGGTGTACGGCTGATAGACTAGTTGGCAAAGCAAGTCTGTAGGCCACCTGTCCCACCTTGTCTAGAATCTCAAATGGACCAAAGTACCTAGGGCTCAACTTGCCCTTCCTTCCGAACCTCATCACGCCCTTCATGGGCGACACTCGAAGAAATACTCGGTCTCCAATCATAAATGCCAAATCACGAACTCTGCGATCTGTATAACTCTTCTGCCGGGACTAAGCTGTCGAAGTCTATCCTGAATAATCTTCACTTTATCCAAGGCATCCTGGACTAACTCTGAACCGAACAATCTAGCCTCTCCCGGCTCGAACCACCCAACTGGAAACCGAAATCGCCTACCATACAACGCCTCATACGGAGCCATCTGAATGCTCGACTGATAGATGTTGTTGTAGGCAAACTCAGCTAAAGGCAAGAACTGGTTCCATGAACCTCCAAATCAATGACACATGCTCGTAAAATATCCTCCAAAATCTGAATGGTACGCTCAACTGTCCGTCCGTCTGAGGATGAAATGATGTGCTCAAATCAACCCGTGTGCCCAACTCACGCTGAAATACTCTCTAGAAATGGGAGGTAAACTGAGTACTTCGATCAGAAATAATGGACACAGGCACACCATGCAGACGAACAATCTCCCTGATGTAGATCTTTGCCAACTTCTCCGAAGAATACAAAACTAATACATGAATGAAGTGTGATGACTTGGCCAGCCTATCCACAATGACCCACACTGCATCAAACATCCTCTGAGTCCGTGGGAGTCCAACTACGAAATCCATGGTGATACGCTACTACTTCCACTCGGGAAGCTCAATCTGCTACATCAAACCACCGGGTCTCTGGTGCTCTTACTTAACCTGCTGACAGTTCAAGCACCAAGCTACATATGCTACAATATCCTTCTTCATCCTCCGCCACCAATAATGCTGCCGCAAGTCCTGGTACATCTTTGCGGCACCCGGATGAATGGAATACCGGGAACTATGGGCCTCCTACAATATCAACTCACGAATGCCATCAACATCAGGTACACAAATCTGACCCTGCATCCTCAAGACTCTCTCATCATCAACTGTGACCTGCTTGGCATCTCCGTGCCGGACCGTATCTCTAAGAACACATAAATGATGATCATCATACTGCCTGGCCCGGATATGATCATACAATGAAGAATGGTCCACAGTATGGGCCAAAAAACTGCTAATCTCAGAAACCTCCAATCTCATGAACCAGTTGGTCAAGGCCTGAAAATGCAAAGCGAGCGGTCTCTCTCCGACTGGTATATAAGCAAGACTACCCATACTGGCTGACTTCCGGCTCAAAGCATTGGCCACCATAGTGGCCTTCCCCTGATGATATAAGATGGTAATGTCATAATCCTTCAACAAATCGAACCATATCCTCTGCCTCATGTTCGAATCTTTTTGCTTGAACAGATACTGCAAACTCTTATGATCCGTGAACACCTCACATGGCACCCCATACAGATAATTCCTCCAAATATTCAACGCATGAACAATAGTTGCTAACTCTAAATCATGAACTGGATAGTTCTTCTCATGAAACTTCAACTGACGAGAAGCATAGGCTATAACCTGGCCACCTTTCATCAACACTGCACCAAGTCCCACCCGTGAAGCATCACAATACACGGTATATGGCCCTGAACCTCTAGGCAAGACTAACACCGGTGCCATGGTCAAGGCTGTCTTGAGCTTCTGAAAGCTCGCCTCACACTCATCTGACCACCTGAACTGGGCACACTTCTGGGTCAACCTGGTCATCGGTGCTGCAATAGATGAAAAACCCTCCACAAACCGGCGATAATAGCCTGCTAAGACCAAGAAACTCCGAATCTCTGTAGCTGAAGTGGGCCTAGGCCAATCTCTAACTGCTGAAATCTTCTTGGGATCCACCTGAATACCCTCTGATGATACCACATGGCCTAGAAATGCAACTGAACTCAACCAGAACTCACACTTGGAAAATTTGCCATACAACTGACTATTCTTCAGAGTCTGGAGGACGACTCGAAGGTGTTGCTCATGCTCCTCTCGGCTACCGGAGTAAATCAAAATATCATCAATGAAAACAATCATGAATGAGTCCAAATAGGGCCTGAATACTCGGTTCATCAACTCCATAAAGGCAGCAGGGGCATTTGTCAACCCAAATGAAATCACCAAGAACTCATAATGCCTATACCGAGTGCGAAAAGCTGTTTTAGGGACATCAGACGCCCTAATCCTCAGCTGATGGTAACCAGATCTCAAGTCAATCTTGGAAAACACTGTAGCAGCCTGAAGCTGGTCATATAAATCATCAATCCTCGGCAAAGGATACTTATTCTTAATAGTAACCATGTTCAACTACCGGTAGTCAATACATATCCTCATTGAGCCATCTTTCTTCTTAACGAACAACACTGGGGCACCCCAAGGAGAAACACTAGGCCTGATGAAGCCTTTACCCAAAAAATCCTGCAACTGATCCTTCAACTCCTTCAACTCTGGCGGGGCCATACGATACGTCGGGGATAGAAATGGGCTGAGTGCCCGGAGCCACCTTAATACAAAAGTCAATATCCCTGTTGGGTGGTATACCCGAAAGGTCAGCAGGGAATACCTATGGAAACTTACTAACCACGGGCACAAACTCCATAAAAGGAACCTCAGCACTAGAATCACGAACATAGGCTAAATATGCCAAACAACCCTTCTCGACCATGCGCTGAGCCTTCATATATGAAATAACTCTACCGGAAGAATGACTAGGAGTCCCTCTCCACTCTAAACAAGGTACTCCCAGCAAGGCCAATGTCACTGTCTTGGCATGATAGTACAAAATAGCATGGTAGGGAGATAACCAATCCATCCCCAAAATAACATCGAAGTCAACCATATCAAGAAGCAAAAGATCTACATGAGTCTCCAGACCACCAATAACCACTAAGCATGAATGGTAGACTCGATCTACCACAATAGAATCACCCATCGGGTTAGACACATATACAAAAGTACTCAGGCAATCACGGAGCATGCTCAGATAAGGGGCAAAATATGAAGACACATAGGAGAATGTAGAACCCAGATCAAATAAAACCGAAGCATCTCTACTGCAAACTGAAACCACACCTGTAATAACTGCATCAGAGGCCTCATCCTCAGGCCTGGCCGGAATAGTATAGTATAAGGGCGGAGCCCCTCCAACCTGAAAATCTCTGGGTCTACCCACTACGGCCTGACCCCTACCTCTCGTGGCATGTCCTCCACCTTTAACTGTCTGGCCTCCACCTCTGGAACCTCGACCTCCACCCCTAGATGGCTGAGGGGGTGAGGGTGCACCTGGTGCGGGAATCATAGCTCGGGAACCCTGATATTGAGAACCACTAGAAGCTCGGGGGAAAAACCTAGAAATGTGCCCCATACCACCGCAAGTGTAACAAGATTTCTGCTGTTGAGAATGCTGACCCTGAAACTGTCCCTGTAGACCAGAATAACCACCCTGGAAGCTTTGAAGCGATGGTGCACTGATAGGAGCTGATGGTGCACTGCGGGATACCTGAAGCGCTGACTGGAATGGCCTAGGAGGATGACCTCTGCCAAAGGAATCTCTGCCTCCAGATGAGGCACCACTGAATCGACCAGAATGGCGAGGTCTCTTGTCAGTTCCCTGACCACTGCCCTGTGATAAGACCATCTCAATACACCTGGCCATATTGGCTGCCTCTTGGAATGAAATATCAGTACCAGTCTATCTGTCCATCCGGAGTCTAATAGGCTGAGCTAGACCCTCAATAAACCTCCTCATCATCACACGATCAGTGGGGAGTATCATGATATCATGTCGGGCCAAAATAATGAACTTGGTCTCATACTGTGTAACAGCCATAGATCCCTGCTGGAGGCGCTCAAACTGCCTTCGAAGACCCTCTCTCTGAGTAACTGGTAGAAACTTCTCCAAGAACAACGACGAAGATCCAACTGGTCTGGTCAAGGAAAAATCTCTCCACCAAGTCTTGGCGGTACCAGAAAGACGGAATGTAGCAAAATCAACTCCATTGGACTCCACGATGCCCATGTTCCGAAGAACCTCATAGCAACTGTCCAAGAAATCCTGGGGATCCTCTGATGGTGCACCAGTAAATGTAGTAGAAAATATCTTGGTGAACCGATCCAATCTCCATAAAGCATCGGCAAACATGGCTGCCCCCTCAACTGGATGTGCCACAAAACCCGGCTGAGCTGCTCCAGATGCCTGAGGTGCTGGAGTCTGGAACTGAGAAGCTAGCTGCTCTGGTGTGTGGGTAGCAGGAGTTTGGGTCCCTCCCCCATCCTGAGAGATGCCTGGTGCTGTAGGAAGAAGATCAGCCTGAGCCACGCTCTCCATAAGGCCCACTAAGAGGACCAGAGCGTCCTGAAGAACCAGGGTGGTAATGAACCCCTCTGGGACCTGAGCTGGTCCGACCGGAACCGTCTGAGCAGGAACCTCACCAGAAAAGTCTACCTGTGGGTCCTCTACTGGGGCTGCTGCTCTGGGCTGAGCCTTGGCTCTGCCTCAGCCTCTAGCACGGCCTCAACCTCTAGCACGACCTCAGCCTCGTCCTCGGCCACTTGTAGGAGCTGCAACAGGAGGATCGGGATGCTGATCGGTAGATGAGGAAGCACACGTTCTCGTCATCTGTGAGAGAATAGAATAGAAAATCAGTTAGCATTTAGAACTTAAATCGCACGATAGAGAAGAAAAGATGTGAAGTTATTTCCTAACTTTGCAGCCTTTGGGGGATAAGTACAGACGTCTCCGTACCGATCCCTCAGACTCTTCCAAGTTTGTCCATGAATTGTGAGAGCTAAGAAACCTAGAGCTCTGATACCAACTTGTCACGACCCGAAATCCCACCTTCAGGCCGTGATGGCGTCTAACGTTGAACCCGCTAGACAAGCCAATGTTACTGGTTATTCTGATTTATTCCTTTGTTATTTAGAATTTAAAAAATGATATACAAGAACAAATAGAAAGAAAAAAACACAAGACAAGAAATTCAACAACTTAAATAATAAATCTTACGAAATTTCCTTAAAGGCTGCTGGGGCATTAGTCAAGCCAAACAACATCACCAAAATTTCATAGTGCCCATACCTTGTCTGAAAGGCTGTTTTAGGAATATCAGACGCCCTAATCTTCAACTGATGGTAGCCCGATCTCATATCAATTTTCGAAAACACACTGGCACCCTGAAGCTGATCAAATAAATCATCAATTCTCGGCAACGTATACTTATTTTTGATAGTAACTTTATTCAACTGTCGGTAATCTATACACATCCTTATCGATCCATCCTTCTTCTTTGCAAACAAAATCAGTGCACCCCAGGGCGAGACACTAGGCCTGACGAAACCCTTATCAAGCAGGTCTTGCAACTGTTCTTTAAATTCCTTCAATTCTGGTGGGGCTATCCGGTATGGAGGAATAGAAATGGGCTGAGTGACCGGAGCAACATCAAGACAAAAATCGATATCCCTGTCGGGTGGCATCCCCGACAGGTCTACAGGAAACACTTTGGGAAACTCCCGAACAATAGGTACTCACTCTGTTGAAGAAATCTCGGCACCAGAATCACGGATATGAGCCAAATAAGCCAAACATCCTTTCTCAACCATGCGACGAGCCTTGGCATAAGAAATCACTCTACTGGGAGAATGACCAGGAGTCCCTTTCCATTCTAACCAAGGCAATCCCGGCAAAGCTGAAGTAACTATCTTGGTGTGACAGTCCAAAATGGAATAATATGGTGATAACCAATCCATGCCCAATATGACATCAAAATCGACGATGTCAAGAACCAAAAGGTCTACACTAGTTTCAAGACCCTCAATAATGACTATGCATGAACGATATACACAATCTACAATAATAGCATCCCCCACCGGTGTAGACACATAAATATGGACACTCAAAGAATCGTGGGGCACAACCAAATATGAGGAAAAATAGAATGACACATAAGAATAGGTAGACCCCGAATCAAACAAAGCTGAAGCATCTTTATTACAAACTGAAATGGTACCTGTGATAACTGCATCAGAGGACTCCGCCTCGGGCCTGGTTGAAAATACATATAATCAGGGCTGGGTCCCACCACCCTAAATTGCGTCACCGGGAGGACCTCTGACAGGTGGTCCTCCACCTCTAACGGGTTGGCCACCACCTTTAGCAGGCTGGACTCCACCTCTAGCATGCTGACCTCCACCTCTAACATTTTGACCTCTACCTGACCCCTGCCCCTGGCTGGTTGGGCAAGTGGTGCTGCAGCTGGTGCCGGAACTATAGCACGAGAATTCTAGTACTGAGGCTAATTACCCAAAATTTTTGGACAAGATCTCCGAATGTGCCCATATTCACCCACTCATAACAACCATCCTGATACTGAGGCTAACCCTGATGAACCGACTAACCACGATAATAACTCTGAAGAGGAGGTGCTCTGATTGGGGCTGACTGACCAGAATAAGGCAAGTAAGAGCCACGACCACCTGAGGCACCATGGGACGTCTGAAGTGCTGAATTAAATGGCCTCTACCCTGAGTATCTACGCCCCCAGACGAGGCACCACTGAATCTACTAGAATGGCGAGGTCTCTTGTTTGAACCCTGACCTCCCATCCCGAGAACCGTCTCAACTCTCCTGGCCACATTGGCCGCATCCTGAAATGAAATCTCTGTCCCTGTATCCTTATCCATCTGCATCTTTATGGGATGGGCAAGGCTCTTAATAAATCTCCTAACCCTTGCTCTCTCAGTAGGCAACAAAATAATAGCATGCCTAGCCAAATCCACAAAACGATTCTCATACTGAGTAACTATCATGTCGCCTTGCTGAAGGCGCTCAAACTGACGACGCTTCTCTTCTCTAGTAGTGATAGGCAAAAATTTCTCCAAAAAGAGGTGAGAAAACTGATCCCAAGTAAGAGCAGGCGACCCAAATCGTCTGGTCAACAAATAATCCCTCAACTATTTCTTGGCGAAACCAGTCATCTGAAATGCAGCAAAGTCGACCCTATTGGTCTCAAAAATACCCATATTACGAAGAACCTCATGATAGTTGTCCAGATATTCATGAGGATCCTCTAAAGTAGCATAACTGAAGTGAACAGGGAAAAGCTTGATGAATCTGTCCAATCTCCAAAAAGCATGGGTGGACATAGTTTCCCCATCAACGGGCGACGCTGGAGTAATTGGCTGAATTACCCCAACTGGATTGGCTGCTGGGGTCTGAACCTGAGGGGTAGTCTGATTGGGAGTGTGGGTAACAGGAGTCTGGACCCATCCTCCAGCCTGAGATGCAGCTTCTACAACAGGGAGTGCACCAGTATGGGCTACACTCTCCATAATGCCCACTAATCGGACCAAAGCATCCTAAAGCACCGGGGTAGCAATAAACCCCTCTGGAATCTGAGCTGGTCCAGCTGGAACGGTTTGAGCTGGATCCCCCCTATTAATCTCAATTTGGGGCTCCGCAACTGGGGCTGTAGTATGAGCAATGGGCTGAGTCCTGCCCTTACCTCGGCCTCTAACATGACTAGGAGCTGCTGGTGCTGAAAGTCCGAATTGTTGGTTAGCGGAGGAAGAAGCACGTGTTCTCGCCATCTATGAGAGAGTGGAAGAGTTAAATCAATACTTTATATACCAAGAATTGCACGACAGAGTAGAAATAAAACTGAGTTTGTTCCTAAATTCATAGCTTCTGAGAGATAAGTACATACGTCTCTGTACCGACCTCTCAGACTCTATCAAAATTGTTCGTGAATTGTGAGACCTATGGAACCTAGTGCTCTGATACCAACTTGTCACGACCCTAATTCCCAAACCACGGGATCGTGATGGCGCCTAACATAATACTTGCTAGGCAAGCTGATGTTAGAAATTTACTAGCCATTTACTTTTAAAGTTACTTACACATAATAGAACAATTCAAAATAAATACGAATCTAATATTTTCCACTAAATAACTTCATGAAATACTAATAAAGATCAATAATAAAACCGAACCACGAACTAAATATATAACTATAAAACTACCCCAGGGTCTGGTGTCACAATTCACGAACTACTAAGAATACTACAAATAATAGGCTGAAAGAAATAATGTAACTGTTCCGAATATAAAAAAATAGTATCTAAAGAACTAAGAGAAGACTCGGAATGTAGGGACACCGGTAGATCTACCTGGTGTCTCATAACGATGAATGCGGGCTACTAAAAATCTCCTAACGCTGGCCGCTAATGTGGCGGAGAATTTCGGCACATTTAATACCAATTACTTAGATTTTAGCTCGTTTTAAATGCAATTGTCCTTTATACTTATGTAATTTTGATGTTTTGAAGTGCATGAAGCTTGAGGACCCAAAAACATGGAAATGGAATAAAAAATCCGAAGAAAGAGAAGAATGGGCAAAATGCGAACGCATAGTTGAAAATGCAGGCCGCAAATCCAACACGCGGACCGCATAATGCCCAGGTGCACCGCAGATTCCAACAGTCAGTGTGGCCAAATCCAAGTGAAGAAATGTGGTCCATTATGCGACCACATAACAGGTTTGTGGGCCGCATAATGGATCGCAAACCTCCTATAGAAATGGCTGAGAGCATAAATGCGATGACACTATGCGGCCGCATATCAACAATGCGGATCGCATAACTGGAATGTGGTGATTTACTGGAACTGGGGTTTTGAATATGCGGTGAGATTGAAGAAAATGCGGACCGCATATCTGTTATGCGACAGAAATGCGGTCGCATATTTGACCTGGAAGGGCATTTTTGTCCGAAATTGTACCCGAGTTTTAGCCCACTATAAATAGATTTATTGGAGTTTTGTGGGGGCATCTTGTCTGGAAAAAGAGCTACAATCCAAACTTTGAATAGTCCCATGTTTTGGAAGTTTTCAAGTGAAGAATCGTGCACTTTTGTAAGCATTTATGACATTTAATATTCCTTTGCTTTTGTATTTTAGCATGTGTGGCTAGTTTTAAATACTAAGATTGTGGACCCTAAATAGGTATAATGTCAATGGGTGTTTAACATTGAATATATGTATAATGGTTGGTTAATATTTATTTACTTCTCATTCTTCATTTATTGTTAGTGGTTGCAAACATTAGCAAGCGCCATTATATTCTTTCTCTACTTGGAAAAGTGAGTTAGGGTTTGGTAGGAGTAAATATCAAAGACTCAAGGTTTTAAACCTTGTTTAATGGAATCGCTTAGGAATAAGTGTATTTTATTTGGCATAAATTGATTACTCTTAATTGCAACTCTTTTATATTTGGAAAAATCATAAAAAGAAATACTACCCAACTATTGGAAAATATTGGGTAGTCATTTAGAAATCATTTGCATATCAAAAGGACCTTCCCTTAGAAATATATCATATTAACACCGGTAGCATTACATTTCATTGAAGGGGACACAACCTTGGTTTAGATAATCAAATTAATTACTACCTTATTTAATCTTCCTTGTTATTAATTACAATTCAACCTACTACAATACTTTTGTTACTCTAACGGCATAGAAAGACGAGTTAAGTTAAGATTCACACTACTCAAGTAAACTTTTCACGCCTATTTCCTGTGGGATTCGACCCCAAGCTCGTTGGGTTACTATATTTGACATCGATCGCTTTACACTATTTTAAGGTGTAATTTGAGCGTATCAGCCGGTACCTGGATCTACACAAAATAGCACAGACTGTAGTATCAGTACAACCGACCCCATGTACTGAGTAAGTGCCGAGCCTAATCTCGACAATGTAGTGACGAGGCTACGACGGGACATTAACTATATAACCTGTAAACAACATGTATAATAAAGCAAGAAAGAAATAATACCTAATAAACTCGATAACCAGTAACTTGCAACAATAAACAAAAGCAACTATAATCAACTCTTTAATTTTTTCCAACTTTCAATTTAAATCATAATAAAAATCTGAGTATGAAAACCATTTAAATAAAACCGGAATTTTTTCAAATCCTTATTTTCGAAAATCAGTAAAACATAAATATTCACCCTTATCGCTCCTTGTTGTGGCGCGCAACCTACTCCCACCTGTCCACCCTTATTTCTCCTCCTATATATATATATATATATATATATATATATATATATATATATATCACCCTTATTTCTCCTGTTGCGGCGTGCAACCCGATCTCACCTGTCCACCCTTATCACTCATTGTTGCGGCGTGCAACCCGCTCCCACCAGACATATCATATCAGTTTATTTATAAAAACTTTCACAATTCAGGCCAATACTTTCACAACATTTTTTGTATATCAACAATTAAAAAATAGAAGCGGTAAAACTCATAAACTTCATCAATTATCATTTCATACGAAGTCAACCGGAATGTATATACATATCGTAACACTGACAACCGGATCAATTCTTATGTAACACAACAAAACCAAGAGAACAACCATCACTTCCAAATTACTTGAAGCTATACTCAACAATAAATTTATGAATCCAAATAGACATATAAACCTCAATGAGCATGAAACAATTAAGCCATGAAGCAAATAATTGGAAACCGGGGAAGGGATCATATTTAACAGATAATTTGGTGGTGCATAGATACTCGTGACCTCACCTATACACCACACACATGCGAATTCACATAGTATTAAGTTAGGGATTTCTATTCCCTCAAGTCAAGGTTAAACCAAACACTTACCTCAAATTCGCAGGCTACTCACTGCTCAATTATCGCTTTTCCTTTCGAATTTTGCTCTAACCCGCTCGGATCTAATCATAATTAGCTCAATATCATTAATTAAGGCTAAAGGAAGTAACTTTACTAAAATTTTATGATTTTCCTAAGTTTTCTCAAAAAAGTTAAAATTCGACCCCGGGCCCGCTTGGTCGAAACTCGAGGTTCGGACCAAATTACATTTACCCATTCACCCCGAACCCGAATATGCAATTAGTTTTGAAATCCAACCTCAATTTGAGGTCAAAATCCCATTTTTATAAAATTCCCTAATTTTACCCAAGCCCTCAATTTTTACCACGAAAATTCTTGATTTTGGATTGAAAAGTGATGAAAATCATTGGGTAATTGAAAGAGATAAGTTTAGAATTGTTTACCAATACTTTGGGGATGAATTTATGTGAATAAAATCACCTCTAGGTATTCTTAGTTTGAAAATATGGAGAAAACAGGGCTAGGATTCTAATTAAGTGAACCCACTGCCCGACCCTCGCACCTGCGATAATCGCATGTGCGGAAGGCTTCCGCTTCTGCGAAAATGGACTTGGACTTGGGGGGCCGCACCTGCGGAAGGTCATTCGCATATGCGGATGTGCACCTGCAAAAATAGTCGCATCTGCGGCCCAAGGCTCGCAGGTGCGGGCACACTAGAACTGCTGCACCAGCAGATTTCTCAAGTTTAAAAACATCCCGAAACTCACCCAAACCCTCGGGGCTCTAAACCAAACATGCACGCAAGTCTAAACATAGCATACAGACTTTCTCGTATGATCAAATCATGAAATAACATTTAAAACCATGGATTTAACCTCAAAAATCATCATTTTTCTCAAGAACACTCAACTTTTCACTATCTCTCAACCGGACGTTCGAATTACATCAAATCAACTCTGGTTCTTACCAAATTTCCCAGATAGGATGTAAACATCATAACAAACCTGTATCGAGCTCCGGAACCAAAATACGGGCCCGATACCAATGATTTCAAATATTAATTCGTTTCTTTATTTCATTAAAAATCCAATAAAATAATTTCTTTCAAAAATTGATTTCTAAGGCTAGGGACCTCGGAATTCAGTTTCGGGCATACGCCCAAGTCCCATATTGTACTGCGGACCTCCCGGGATCGTTGGAACACAGATCCAGGTCCGTTTACTAAAAATGTTGAACAAAGTCAACTAAAACCAAGTTTTTTTTAAATTCCAAATATTACTATTTCTCATATTTTCACATAAAAGCTTTCCGGTCACGCCCGGACTGTGCATGCAAATCGAGGTAATTAAAATTAAATATTTTTAATTCTAATGAGCCTGGAATGGAGTCTTATTTTATAATATGACCCTTTGGGTCATCACAGTGCGGGGTGCAGAAAAACGAAAAAAATCAAAATTTGAAATTACGTAAAAAAATAAGGTAAAAAAAAATTTGCAGGGAGAGGGGGTTAGTAGGTTGGGTAGGAAATAGAATAAAAATTGAAATTTGATAAAAGAAAAAACCTTTTTGGAGAGAGGGGGTGCGTAGGCGTGGGGTGGGGTGGGGTTAGGTAGGAGGGTGTGGGTTGGTGAGAGTGGGGAATAGGGTGGGAAAGGTTGAGAAGGAGTTTTGGAAAATGTTTTCCCTTCTCTTGATAAGGAAAATATTTTCCTCCAATTGGAGGAAAATGAGTTCATAAGGAAAATGTTTTCCAAAATATTTAAGCCAACCAAACATGAAAAAATTGAAAAATATTTTCCTTTATACCAAGCACACTCTTAGTTATGCAGCAATTACTACTTGACTTTATCCAAAAAAAAACATTACTTACGCTAAGAAGAGGAAAATAGTTTAGCCTTAACATAATACATATACAACTTGATGCATATAGTTTCCTATGCATACAATAGTTGAGCATGATCATGAGAAAGTTATAATGATAGATCAAATATCACCCCAGAGTTAGCTGGTACAAATACAGGGAAGAAGAACATCTATACACTCAGATTCTATAAACTTAGTTAAGTGACATGAACATATTGAATTTTCAAGCGTACATCAGTTAAGATTACCAGATAATGAACTTGATCATAAACAAATAAGATGCAGAGAGTAATATGCAGAAGTGAACATTATAACAGTATTGCTGGTGAAAGGAAAACACGAACATGAATGGTTTAACAATAATAATAATCAGACAGAGTAAGGACCATAGTGGTAACTCAGAGGCAGTTTAACAAACACAGGCAGACAAGAAAGTATTTAGACATTGTAAGTTCAAACTTAAGGTTAAGAAGCAGGGAACTAAGTCTTGAACAAGCTCAGATTTCTTTTTGGCAATAACTATCATGTAGTAAACTTAGCTTCCAAAACTCACAAAATTACAGAAGTGCAATAAAACAGAGATGAGTTTATTGTAAGCCATTAAGAAATATGACGTTTATATTGAACATAAGCATATAAGAATTTAGGCATGGAGACTGTCGGAAAGCTCAGAACAAATATCAATAATTATCATTTACCTAATCGATTATTACTTTAGAGAATCATAATAGAACATGATGATCATAAAATGTTGTTACAAAACATAAATATCAAACACATAAAACATGATTATAATCTACAGAACTTAACATCGACATATCTAAATAATTCAGAGAGATGAACGAAAGAAAAGGGAGAGAAAGATGATGACCTTATTAAGGGCAGTAGACTAAACGAATTCTTTTGTACCTCAAGTATCTCAGAAACCTCCAAGCTTTAACCATCAAAGAACTCGGCAAAAGAAAGGAAGGTAGTAAGACACCTAAGATGAGAAACCCTAATTTTCTTAGTGTTTTTGTGCTTAGTGTGTGTTTTTCTGTGTGTGTTTAGTGTTAGGTTGTATTGAAGACCCCATTTTTATAGTGTAATTAAGGCCCTAGGATTTCAGTATTCAAACCAGGATAGTGGAGAGTGAAGATGAGTTGATGATGTGAGCAAATCAACAGAAAATCAAGAGACAAAAGGTGAATTGAGTTTACCTGAGTGGAGAACAGTCGATCGCTGAAGGCAAAGGACCGATGGACAACTCTCAAAACCCAGAGGTAAAATGCAAGGACCGATGGACAACTCTCAAAACCCATAGGTCACTGCGTTTGACCTCTGGGTACAAAATAGTCATGATGAACTCTGAATTGTGCACATGCATGCTCCGATTTTGTCATAATGAGTGAGGGAACCAGATGCAATGAAAATTCATCAGTTAGGTCTAGAGTTTCGTATTGGGGATTTTGAATTTTAACAAGAATGTAAAACTAAGCTTACCGGCCTCACTTCCTAGGAACAAAGGAGATAAATCTGTGAGTTAATTTTGAAGGGACAATGGAATGATGTTTCAATTTCAAAGAGCCAGGTCCTGGAGATTCTGATTTGGCAAACAAAAGAGGGAAAGTCAGCAGGATTCGTGGATAATGAAACAGGAGAGGATGATTTGATAGGATTTCATGACCCAAAGATTTTTGTAAGGTTTGTTGACTGATTTGCCATGACGATTTAAGAGGAAAGAAGACGAAAAAGGAAAGAAGGGCGACTGAATATCAGATAAATGATTTAGGTTTTTGAGAAGGGGGGAGGGGGTCATCTCTTAGGTTAAGGTCAAAGGAAAGGATCTGGGCCGTTGGAGCGTTTGATCGTGGACACTAATAAATCAAAGTGTTACACATTTAAGAAAAACAATTCTGAGAATTATGGGGCCGTTCGATCTGTGTGATCCAACGAGTGAGATAATAGCTAATAATAGGTCGAGATTAAAAGGAAAACTAGGGATAATTTGTGACCGTTGATGATTTGAATCAACAACTCAGATTGTTTGTGTTTGTCTTGTGAGTGGGATTAGGGAGTGATGTGGCACCACCTGGTTGGTCTAGGAAAATGGACGCGGATTTCCAACCTGGAATGGAGGGGTCGTTTGGAATAGGTCAGATGAGGGGTTGGGCTTCGTGTTTGGGCAAAAACAAGTTTAAAAAATGGTCATCTTGTGTTTAGTAAGAGATTTGCAATTGTAGTCTTTTGGTCTTCTAACCCTTTTAAAATTAATTTAATTAAACTTGATAAGTTATTAAAATACTACTAAGTATTATAGTTAATTATATTATGAAATACTTTGTCTTCTAAATTGTAACACTAATTTGAATATAATAATGTAATTAATCAGAATTTGAGAAATAATTCATAAAATAACATAAAGCCTAGATAGTGTATTTTAGAAATTGCCTTAATGATATAAAAAGTAGTAAGTATATTTATATTACATAATGTTAGTACTAGGGTATTAATGTTAAAACATTCATTGTAAATTATTAAGAATAAATAAATTAATTTTAAAAAGAGAGGGTCAACATTGGCGATCAACAAATAATATATAAAGGATATGTGCTCATGAAATGTATGACTATAGATGATGCAAGCAATTCAACATATCCAGAACAAGTTTCTATGCCTTCATAAACAATCATAAATTTAGACATGATCTCTAACATGAATAAGAGAGGGATCACAGCCATATAAGCCAAAAAATCATTAATCAAGATAGCACGTAATCAAAAAAAGGCATAACGTATTTTAGTTATACTCCTAGCATGACATAAACTTGAAAAGGGCATATACACTCTCAGCAACGTATATAAACCACCCCCAGTACCTTAAATATATAGCAATCAAGTCAAACCTTAGGGGTTCCCCCCCTTAACAAGATTAGCAAAAAGACTTACCTCTTTTCGGGCTAGTTCCAAACACAAATTGCGTCAAAACCTCGCACTAGCCCACTAATCATGCAAATCCTAGTCAAACATCATCCAAGAAGGTAGACTGAACAATGCTATAGGAAGCGATCCTAATCTATAAAGAATTCAATTTTTGAAGAATTCACAAAAAATCAACAAAAGTTAACCTGGGCCTACGTGTCCCAGATCCGAAATCAATACAAAACTTCGATGAACCATATCCCGCCGAGTCCAAATATATGATTAATTTCCAAATTCGAAAGAACCAACGCGAACCTTGATTTAACTTGGAATGAGTAGAAACAACTTACCTTGACATAGATGACGGAAATCCCTTCTTGAAGCCCTCCAAGAATCGCCCAAACAAGAGAAAAATGAGAAGAAATGGCCAAAACCCGTCTATTAAAACACTTCACTTCCTCTAGTCCTTCCGCACCTGTGGTTACTACGCCCGCACCTGCAAGCCCATAAGTGCGACCAAACTCTCGCACCTGCGGCTTCCTCATTCCCCAACCGGCTCCGCATCTGCACCTTCGCAAGTGCGTAAATAACCTCGCACCTGCGGCCCCCAGCCAAGCCATCCTTATCCGCTTCTGCGACACCGGACCTGCGGCCAAAACCTCGCAGGTTCGGTCACCCCAGATGACAACAGCCTCAACTTTTCCTTAACTTCAAATTTGATCCGTTAACCACGCGGAATCCACCTGAGGCCCCCGGGGCCCCGTCCAATCACACCAACCTGATCCGAATCATAATGCGGACCTGCTCGAGGCCTTAAATCACATCAAACAATGCCAAAACCATGAATCACACTCAAATTCGAGCTTAATGAACTTTAGAATTTCCAACTTTTATATTCGATGCCGAAGCCTATCAAATCACGTCCGATTGACCCCAAATTTTGCATCCAAGTCACATTCAACATTACGGACCTGCTCCAACTTTCGGGAATCGCATTCTGACCCCGATATCAAAATTTCCACTTCCGGTCGGATTTCTCAAAAACCTTCAAATTTCTATCTTTAGCCAAATGAATTCAAAATAACCCACGGACCTCCGAATTCACTTCGGATCGCGCTCCCAATTCCAGAATCACCATATGGAGCTATTCCCAGACTTGGAATCCCAAACGGACATCGATATCACTGAAATGCACTTCAACCCAGACTTATGAAATTTCTTCTGAAATGCTGACTTCTACAATATGTGCCGAAACGCTCATGGGTCATCCGAAACCCAATCCGAATGTACGCCCAAGTCCGAAATCATCATACGAACATGCTAGAACCTTCAAATCCTAATTCTGAGGTCGTTTACTCAAAAATCCAATCGTAGTAGATTCTTCCAACTTAAGGCTTCTGAAATGAGAATTTTCATCCCAAAATGACTCTAAACTCCCTGAAATTCAATTCCGACCACACCTACAAGTCATATCACCTCAAATTAAGTTGCTCATGGCCTCAAACCGCTGAACGACACGCTAGAGCTCAAAATGACCGGTCGGGTCGTTACATTCTCTCCCACTTAAACATATGTTCGTCCTCGAACGTGCTAAGAACTACTGTGGAGTTATCTAAAATCACTGTTTAACACCTCGTGCACCTGCCCGTGCTACCACAACCCAGTTGAGTACATTAGCTCGATCAAATCCGAAGATATCCTCTTTCATTTAGGCAATGGGCCTTAGAACCAGATCTTCATCATCCGAAATCCTCTGCCAGGCCTGTTTCCAATATATGAAGACCGTATCAACTACCACACGATGTACTAGAACATGAGTGCATATCTTCGCTGAATTAGCACCATGCACCGCATAATTCATCATCTATCCACAATGACATTCCCTGAACCTTAATAGCCAAAATTTCATGAATTTGATGCTCCCGATGCACCTCATGACATACATATAGGTCTTGCTATAACGCTTACGATACCATCACAACGGAGGAGATGTGTAGAAATTCATAACCAACTGCAAAGTTAACAAATCATTGATTATCTCCTCTTGACTAGAATCATCACCTCATTACCGAATAATGGTATTTGTCCTTTTATATACTTCACAAAATCCTATCGCACTGATCCCTGGTCCAATAATCTAGTCTCACCCAGTATGAACTGCTCAGACAACAAATCACCCCAAACATGACCAACAGTCTCACATGATACCACAACGCGCCAATAGGCCATAACTCGAACATGATACATAAAGAAATGACTCAGGAAAATACTACTCAACTCACACAACTTATTATGAACTCTCCTCAAAAAATAGAAAGCAAAACACAAAAAAATAGATATAGGGAACCGTACTCAACATCACACTGTTGCGACGCGCAACCTGATCCAAATAACACAAAATTCACGTAAGGAGATACACCCGAGATAAATTACTCATTACCACGAAATACTGAATATCGGTCACAAGCACGCTAAGTGCATAATACGATCCTGGGGAGATTGATAGAGCCATACGCTACAAAACTCAAGCACAACTGAGGTGCATATATATATATATATATATATATATATATATATATATACACTCTGAATCTCAAGAGCTATCCTACTCACGTAACATCATCACTATGCGGAACCTCAACACATAAGAAATTGTCAAGCCGTTGCACAACTCACATGGCACAATCATAATATTACCTGAAATGAATGATGATGGAACAACATATGATGTTCTAATATCCCTCCGAGAGAAGAGCCATACAGAAACGAACACCTCTGACTTATATGGATCCCATAATCACATTTAAATCCATTCATAACCTTCAAGCCGATTCCGCTCGCACCGAGCTAGGCTAATAGCCTTACCTGGGTCCATAATAACCTTTTTTTAATTCTCATAAAGCGCAAGAACAGCCATCATAGCCGGAGAAAAACCCCTACATCCGCAACAAAATGAACCGAGCATACTCCAGGCATAAACTCTCAAATAAACAATATTATACTTCTTTATACTTGGTCTGAATCTTCAATCAATTAAGTGACTACATGTCACACTCAGACGATCATCCACACAAGGTAGCAAGTCTGCACATCCACCACTAGCCACACTAACGCTGTAAAACAAATCAAGAACCCATAACTAGGATGCAAAGCCTCTTTCACCAAACAACGATCTCGGGTGACACTAAAGACAACACCAACTTACTCTAAACATTCAAATCCCCTTTTCTTGCTCATCCGAGCTCATGACATCATTGTGAACACCGAACCGCAACCTCGATCCTTACTTCCAGTTACATACTGCTTACCTCACCTAACATGCCAATATGATATAGCGCAAGAATTCTATCATAACTTCTGAACCACTAATAGGGTGAACACTTCATCACATAGAAACCTTTTACTTACCTCAATTCAAGAGAACCACCACAACACACGAGTGAATTCCCACAATCACAATACATGCAAATCCTTAAGTAGTAGTCTATACCACCATAACCTTCCGGGATCCGCCCACCCATGAAAGGCCATAGTGCTTGAATGCTTCCAAATAAAATCTATCACGATGACCGACAAGTCTCGCACATACCATCACAAATCACATGCATAACTTAATCACGCTGAAGGAACTGATCACTACCGTAAATGTGCGATTTCAACCATGGCTAACCAATCTATTTTCTTCCATTCTATCCTTTATTTGACTTAGAAATAACAATAGCCTCACCCAAACATTGTGAAATCAAATACGCCCTCCTCTTGAGCGACCTTATATCACAAGACCACATTGTCTCCAAACCATGAACCGTCTCATGCCCTCCTTGCTTGCGTGTTCACATCTTTGACTGATATAACCATCCTGGAAATCTTCCTACAAGTCCGAGGTCTATTTCTCTCATTACTCCAATACCATACTTCAAGCCGAAAACATCATGGAACATTCCGGGACTCCTATCACAATCTGTTGCAAGGCCCGATCCTTAGCCATACTGCTGACATGAAACCCTTAAGCACCGCATACTTAACTTTCGAATTCATTAGGAACACTATTGAGAGTCACCCACTCTGATTTGGCCCGAATACAATCAACTCCAAGGCTCTTCTAGCACACGAACACCCTTTAAATGAAGCACGTGACTGCATCACTACCCTTATAACTCGCCTATGCATGAAGCATAAATTCTGAATCTTCTAAAGCCTAACCCTGGTCCAATAGGGCCAACTTCTGCACTTGTTTATCAAATCCCATGTGCAATTACCATTTTACTCCTTTCCCCTTAGCTATAATAACTTTCCAATACGCTTATAATCCGCAACCCCATGAGAAGATAATCCTCAAACCCAATCGCAGGCGGTGGGGCTCTCCCACTTAGGCGGAAGCTACTCCTTGCACCACTCTAGACCCCACAAAAATTCTTTCTTCATTGCTGACATGATCTTGCTCAACCAACCCGTCAACTTCTTCTAAATTCTCCTGTCAGCATTCCACGAATACTCTAATTCTCTAGCATCATTCACATATTCGGTCTCCTACCGAACAACCACTAGAATTCCTCGCAGAAACTTTCCAACCACACGACCGCTAACCTGCTCACAGGAGATGACCCTCATGCGGAAATTACCAACTGACACCTTCCAACGACGATGTACTGCACAATCTCCACGACATCAATACCCCATCCTACGCCCATCCTAATTTATCAACTTTACCAGTCTGTCTGCTCCTCATGGACATCTACTAAATGCGCGACAATCTCTTCCAACTCACCGCTATATTGCATCCTTCTTCATCCCGAACAACTCCTCTCTGTTGTATCCAACCTTCCGCTGAAATAACCAACCTTTCAATTTAAGCCCGTGGACCCAATCACCGCCCACTAAAATCCTCAAATCACTCCAAACTTCTCCTCAAGATGAGCATCTATCTTACCACAGAACTCATATGCTACGCTGCCTCTCTCCCGCTTTGGTTAACTCACTCCTTTAAGAAACTACCTGACTTCCGTTCCTTACACCTGGCCTTTTAGAAATGGAGCCACTGCCTAGCTCTTCTCACATATCTTCCTTCATCATATGCTGCCCAGTTGTTGCCTCAAACAAATATCATTCCCTATAGCACTTAAACCAGCAGATCACCACAACTTCAAACCTTTCCGAATATCATCTTTCTCGAGCCGCCTTTATTAGAAATACTTATTCAATACTGAACCACCACACACCACGACCTCTAACAACCGCTTCTTCAATATTACTTCATCACACTCTGACCCAATGCAACCGAAGAAACTTTAAAACCGGCGAACTTAACATATTCTATTCGATCAATAATAGCGATACCACATCACATATGAAAATTCCAGCTCTTGAAAACACCAAGTCTTATTATTCGTTAAACCCAACTTGAACATTCATAGTTCAATTGCCTTTCCTCCGCCGGAACTAAAATACTGAAATCTCAAGATCACGCTATGAGAAGACCTCCTTTCAAGTCATTAATTGCCCCGACATATGGGTAAGCATCTTACCATCATATCAATACCGTGCGATAACCAATCATAAGCATCATAGCAAATCTGCGCATAACCTCAAAGCCCTCAGGAAAATAGCTACTGAGCTGAAACCACATATTATCCTTCCGCAGAGCGACAACAATAGCCCCAACCAACTACGTATGGAGAAACATCATGCACCATATCTGTAGTACCATTACAATTCCTAAAATTCCCGATTTATAGCAAGCACTTCGCGACGCGTAAGATTGAGTAAAAATAAACGTAGGAATAAGCCTTAAGGGAATCAAATCGCACGATGAGGAATCAAGAAGGGAAGTACTCCTAAAAACCCTGTAGCCTCTCGAAGATAAGTACAGACATCTCCGTACCGATCCGCAATACTCTACTAGACTCGCTCATGACTCATGAAACCCAAGGGAACCTAGTGCTCCGATACCACATTGTCACGACCCAAAATCCATCAAGGTCGTGATGGCGTCGGGCCCCACTGTCAGGCAAGCCAACACTTAATAAATAAATTAAATCTTAATTTTAAAATTCTCGAAGTCATTCCTTTTTCATTTTCTTAAGTAATAATTAGCGAACTTCCACTAAGTAAACAATAATACCTTAACAAATTTAAATAGTGAGTAAATCCTATAATTATCCAAGAACCCGGTGTCACAAGTGCATGATCAAATTTTCTAGGAATTATGCATGTACTACAATACTTGTCCGAAATACAAACTAGGCAAGGAATTTGAAATAAATACAATACATCTGAGGAAGACTCTACCGGCTGTGGGTCGCCTCTGGATGCTGCAGCTCGTCTAAGTCTCCAAACCAGTCACATCACTGCGTCAAGCAGGGTCACTATCTATGAATATACCTGTGCAATAAAAATGCACAACAAGTGTAGCATGAGTACGAAAACAATGTGTACTCAGTAAGTATACCGCCTATCCTCGGAGAGGTAGTGACGAGAGGTCGAATTTGACATTTGCTAGAGGTCAATTTATTAAATCAAGGGTGACACAAAGCATGGATATCATAGGAAATTTAACAAGTAGCGACAGAAAATAGCAACTTCTTTCATATTTAATATTCTTAAATCCTCGTCATTTCAGTTGACAATATAAAATTTTCAGGCTAGTAATCAGGAAAAAAATCACAGCAAGTACGCAGTAAATATCATGCGCAAGAAATGCCGAGGGTCGAACGACTCGAACCAACAATAATAAACTATGCACCGCCAAATGGTCGAACGGCTCGAACCATTGATGCATCTATTACCCCGCTCGCGAATCGACAATGCGACACGGTCATATATAATAATAGAGTTACCCTGCTCGCGAATCATACTTGCGACTCAGGTACTCATAGATACACATATTCACACATTAATTAACAATATATAAGGAAAACAGTTACTCAAGGAGGTGATAAAATTCTCTTTTTTTAATGGACTCGAAGATAGTATTTAAATCTTTTCTGGAAATACATTTTCCAAGTTCGATAAGGTTTTAAATATTATAAATTTATCAGTAGGGTTACAAGTATGGCAAATAAAACATGCTTTATCAGGAAAACAATTATCCTAGAAAAAATCAATTCTCTTTCTAGATGATTAAGGAGAATAAACTTCAACCTTCTTAGGTATTCAGTTACTAATTCGATAATATTAACAGTCTAATTTCATTAGCAAAATTTCAAGTATAACAAGTAAAGCATGCTAATGGTTCCTAGACTACCCAGACACAAGCATGATAGTAGCTACGCACCGAATCCCGTCACCTCGTGCATACGTATCCCCCACAAATAGTAGCACATATTTTATTAGTTCACCTATGGGGATAATTCCCCCTCACAAGGTTAGAAAGGAGACTTACCCCACTCCGAAGATTCATAACTGGCCTCCAATCCCCTCCGACGACTCGAATTGATGCACAACGCCCCAAAACTATCCAAATAATGGGCAAACCAATGAAATATACTCTAATATTTATAAAAATTTAATTTATATAAATCCCCAACTCCGCTCGGAAGTTGTCAAAATTACCCTTGGGCCCATGTGCCCGCGTTCTGAAAGTTTTCGAAGATAATGATTACCCATAGCCTTACTAACTCAAATATACAATTTACTCTAATTTAATGCTCAAATACGTGGTCAAAATCCAAGAATGCAAATTCTAGGTTTTTCTTCAAAATTTCCAACTTTCCCACAATTTTTGATGTTCAAATCCATGTATATAAACCTTGTATTTAACTTGGAATGAGTAGAAACAACTTACCTTGACATAGATGACGAAAATCCCCTCTTGAAGCCCTCCAAGAATCGCCCAAACAAGAGAAAACTGAGAAGAAATGGCCAAAACCCGTCTATTAAAACACTTCACTGCCTCCATTCCTTTCGCATCTACGGTTACTACGCCCGTACCTGCGAGCCCATAGGTGCGACCAAACTCTCGCACCTGCAGCTTCCACATTCCCCAGCCGGCTCCGCACCTGCGCTCCCTCGTCCGCATCTACGCCTTCGCAGGTGAGTAAATAACCTCGCACCTGCGGCCCCCAGCCAAGCCACCGTTTTCCGCTTATGCGACACCTTAGCTGCACCTGCGGCCAAAACCTCGGAGATGTGGTCACACCAGATGACAGCCGCCTCAACTTTTCCTCAACTTCAAATTTGATCCGTTAACCACCCGAGGCCCCCGTGACCCCGTCCAATCACACCAACTGATCCAAATCATAATGCGGACCTGCTCGAGGACCCAAATCACATAAAGCAATGCATAAACCATGAATACACTCAAATTCGAGCTTAATGAACTTTAGAATTTCAAACTTCTATATTTGATGCCGAAACCTATCAAATCACGTTCGATTGACCCCAAATTTTTCACCCAAGTCACATTCAACATTACGTACCTACTCCAACTTTCAGGAATCGCATTCCGACCCCGATATCAAAATTTCCACTTCCGATCGGATTTGTCAAAAAGCTTCAAATTTCTATCTTTAGCCAAATGACTTCAAAATAACCCATGGACCTCCGAATTCACTTCTGATCGCGCTCCCAATTCCAGAATCACCATACGGAGATATTCCCAGACTTGGAATCCCAAACGGACATCGATATCACTGAAATGCACTTCAACCCAGACTTGTGAAATTTCTTCTGAAATGTTGACTTCTACAATATGCGCCGAAACGCTTCTGGGTCATCTAAAACCCGATCCGAATGTATGCCTAAGTCCGAAATTATCATACGAACCTGCTGGAACCTTCAAATCCTGGTTCTGAGGTCGTTTACTCCAAAATCCAATTTTAGTCGATTCTTCCAGCTTAAGGCTTCGGAAATATTTCTTTCCAAAATGACTCTAAACTCCCCGAAATTCAATTCCGACCACACCTACAAGTCATATCACCTGAAATGAAGTTGCTCATGGCCTCAAACTGCTGAACGGCGTGTTAGAGCTTAAAACGACCGGTCGGGTCGTTACTATTATTATTATTATTATTATTATTATTATTATTATTATTATTATTATTATTATTGTTATTATTGTTATTAGTGTTGTTACTATTATTGTTATTAGTGTTGTTACTATTATTATTGTTATTTTTGTTATTATTCTTGTTATTATTGTTACTATTGTTATTGTTCTTGTTATTATTGTTATTATTGTTATTATTCTTGTTATTATTGTTATTATTATTATTATTATTATTATTGTTGTTGTTGTTGTTGTTGTTGTTGTTATTATTATTATTATTATTATTATTGTTGTTGTTGTTGTTGTTGTTGTTGTTATTATTATTATTATTATTACTATTATTATTATTGTTATTATTATTATTTTTATTATTATTAGTAGTAGTAGTAAATTCTCACTATTGTTATTATTCTTATTATTACTATTACTATTCTTATTATTATTGTTATTATTTTTATTATTATTATTATTTTTATTATTATTATTATTGTTATTATTGTTATTGTTATTATTAGTAAATTCTCACTATTAGACCATCTTCCAGAAAAAATATTCTATAATATTCATAATTAAAGAATAGACAATATTTTGTACATCCTTTCCATCTTCTGTTTTGACAGAACTCATAATAAGCTATCTCTGGTAATTTGTGAGATAATTGTCCCACCACCCTTTTAGTTGACCAGTAAAACCAACTATTATCATTTCCGCAATAGTTTTTTCTGTATTCTTATTTACTTTACAGATGGTACTGTTGTGATGACCCAAGGGTTCATTTTATGAATTAAGACTCCGTTCTAGGATTATTAGCCATAAAAAGACTAATTTTAATTACCTCAATTTGCGAGCCCGGGCGTGAAACCGGAAAGCTTTTATGTGAAAATAAAAGAAATAATAATTTTTAGAATCAAAATTTGGTTTTTGGTTGACTTGAGACAACATTTTTAGTAAACGGACCCGGATCTAGGTCCGACGATCCCGGGAGGTCCCCAGTAAAATATGAGACTTGGGCGTATGCCTGGAAATGAATTTAGAGGTCCCAATCCTTAGAAATCAATATTTGAAAGAAATTGTTTTGCTGAATTATTAATGAAATAAAAAAAAGAATTAATGTTTGAAATCATTGGTATCAGACTCGTATTTTGGTTCCGGAGCCAGGTACGGATTTGTTATAGTATTTGAATACTAATTGCAAATTTTTGTGAGAATCGGAGTTTATTTGACGTGATTTGGACATCCGGTTGAGAAATAATGAACTTTGAGTGTTTTTGAGAAAAATGATGAGTTTTGAGGTTTAATTCATAGTTTTACACGTTATTTTCATGATTTGATCGGACAAGCAAGTCCGTATGATATTTTTAGACTTGTGTGCATGTTTGGTTTAGAGCCATGAGGGCTCGGGTGAGTTTCGGATAGGCCACGAGATGTTTTACACTTACGAAAATTTGTTGTTTTGCTGGTTCTGGTGCACAGTGATCTTTTGTACTATGCGATCGCATAGTAACAACCGCGATCGCATAGAGTAAATTCTGGGGGGGTCATTTTTTTGCGGTGCGAACGTAGACTGGGCTTCCGCGAACGCACAGTGTACTGGACCTGGGGGGAGGGGAGCCTGGTACCCTATTGTCATGGCCCCAAATCCTAAGTCGGCTGTGATGGCGCCTATCGTGGAACTAGGCTAGCCAAAAATCACATACTGATATAATATTTTCATAATTACCAAAACTGTTTCGATATTCAGAAAATTCTTTCGCTTAAGCAGTTTAAAGTAACAAAATGAATAAAACAGTTTATACACCACCCAAAAACCTGAAGTCAACGGAACGAGGAACTAGACACAAAATAAGAAATGGAAAAAGAGATGTTGTGGACGCTGAACAGCTACCTCGAAGTACCAACTCCCGCTCCACAAGAAGGAAGAAAACTAGCGCTCGGTACCAGCACCTGTATCTGCACACAGGGGTGCATGGAGTAATGTGAGTACGCCAACTCAGTAGTAATGAAAATAAATCAAGTCTAAACAGTAAGAAACATATATGATAAAATCATCAATTCACAATAAGCACAACCTTTCTTTCCAACAGTGTATACATTAAATCAACATTCTTTAAAAGCCAACTTCGGTAAAAATCCTGGGAAAAGTGTGATTTCCAACAATTTCAGAAAAATACCCAAAAAATTTAGTGTAAAATGAAATAAATCATAAATAGCCACTCGGGCCAAAACATGTATCATAAACCGCCTTTCGGGTAAATCATCACTCAGAAGCAGTCACTCAACATGCCTCACAATCACTCAGTATAAGCCCCTCGGGCAACCTCATTGTCACTCATGCCTCTCAATCGCTCGTCACTCGGCACTCGCACTCAGTAGGTACCTGCGCTTACTGGGGGTGTGTACAGACTCCGGAGGGGCTCCTTCAGCCCCTAATATCAAGCCACCTCGTGGCATATCATATCCTCACAATCAGGCCCTCGACCTCACTCAGTCAGAAACTCTCAAAAAACCACTCGGGCTATTAGTAAAACGGGGTACTCGACCCAAAACATTATTTTATATCTCAAAATAGTGTAAATAAGGCTGATTTTCGAAATCAGTTAAAACATAATATGACTGAGTGTAAATAATAAGTCAACACAACAAGGAAATAGCAGTAAAATCCCCCAAGGGGTCTAAGCAAGTCAGCACGAGGCCCCAAACATGGCTTACAACCCAAATATAACAATAGTCTTAAAACACGATTTAACATATGATTTAAGACTAAATATGCAACTCAATGGTTGCACGGGAAGGACCAAGTACAAATCCAAAATCAGTGCACGCCACACACTTGTCATCCGGCATGTGCGCCACCCCAAAAATAGTGAGAAAATACGAAGTTCGGGGTTTCATACCCTCATGACAAGATTTACAGTCATTACTTACCTCAAACCGGCCCAAATACTAATCCGCGATGCTCTTTCCTCTCGAATCGGCTCCCGACTGCTCCGAATCTATCCAAAACAAGATTAATATCATCAATATATGCTAAAGGAGCAAAGCCTACTCAAAAACTATCAATTTTAACCAAAATTCCCGAAATTGGCCAAACCCGATTCCCGGGCCCACGTCTCGGAGTTCTATAAAAATTGCATCACAATAATCCTCATCCTTTCCCGAGTCTATACATATAAAATGCATCGAAATCAGACTACAATTGACCCCGCACTAAATTCCACTAATTCAAAGCCTAATCCGTCAAATATCAACATAGAATCGAGTTTTAGGTCTAAGAAACTTACCTCCACAGAAATCCTTCAAAACCCTCTTCAATTTGCTCCCAAAAGCCTCAGCCCTCATGCAAAAATATTATGAAAGTGCCAAAAATTCGCGAAGGCAGGTATTTATACTTCCTGCCTAGTGAAACCGCATCTGCGGCCTTTTCTCCGCACCTGCGGACCCGCACTAGCAGTCCCAGGTGCGCACCTGCGGAAGTCCACTTAAGGCCCATTTCTCGCACCTATGGTGAATCACCCGCACCTGCGACTTTCTCCAGCCTGACCCAATTCCGCACTTGCGCTCCACTTACGGCATCTTCGGACTCGCAGATGCGGCCCAAACCTCCGCTTCTCCGGTTCTTTCCCATCTCCCTCAATCTCGCACCTGCGCATGCTGGCCAGCACCTGCGGCATCGCACCTGCGGCTACCCTTCTGCAGGTGCGGCCACACCAGAAGCCTGGCACCAACAACTCCTTCAGCTGCATTTTCCAACTTAAATCCTTCCGATGGCTATCCGAAATCATCCCGAGCCCCTCGTTGTCGAACCTCATTTTTCACTACCCGGATTAATGAAGGGTAATAAGGGAGTTTTTCCAATTAAAGTTATATTATTCGGTTTTGGGACTTATTATTATTTCAGAGTCGCCACCCGGATTTTTGACGATGCTCCGGGACACTGTTTTGTTTTAAAAATCCCAAACCGAGGAAATTTGACTCTGTTTTGATTTGTCTGCGACCAGAAATCCGAGTAAGAAATTCTATTAACCCGAGAGAAGGTGTTAGGCATTCCCGATTTCCGTGTTTCTAGCACGGTCGCTTTACTATTATTATTTGGCCTAAATTGTCTGATTATTTACGTGTTTTAACCTATTGTGCATTTATACTTTTTAATTTTTTAGCCGCTTTTTAATATTTATGGAATTATTTTAATACAAGTCACGATTACGTACACTTGTTATTTTTGGACACGTTGCAAACCGCGCCATATGAAATGTACCCGCGGTTTACAACATGTTTATTTTAATTAATGTTTTGAGTTAGAGTCGGGGACATGAGTTTCCGCACCCGAGTGTAGATTATATAGTCATGACTATGGTTATGACGATTAAAAATGACTATTTGAGGCGGTATTCAATTATTCTCTAAGTTTTGGAATCTTTATCTAAAAGTGGTATTTTAGCTTACGAGGTATGTATATAAACCACTTTTGAGATTTATGGACTTATCTTGGAACAAATCACGATGTCGTACACTTGTCATTTTTGTACATGTTGAAAACCGCGCCACATGAAATTCACCCATGATTTACTACATGGTTATTTTTATTATTTTTTGGAGTTAGGGTCGGGTCACATGAAATGCACACTCGAAAATTGGGATTAGGTATCGTGACCATACCACGAGAACCGTACTGATGTGTGGCTAGAATTCATGGTTTAACGCATTATGTGCCTTACATTTTATGTGCGTTAATGATAAAAATACACTACGTGTGTGCATAATGGAGTCTATTTCCTGTTTAGGTGAATTGAAGATGGAAGCCGAGCTAAATGGATGCATAAACGTCAAAACTACGCTTAAGAGTAAAAAAGGAGTGAACCTGGCTATAGCCATGCGTTTTGGCTGTAAAGCTTGGTCATGCCAGGCGTTCGCCGGGCTTTTGGGCTGTAACGCCTAGTATGGCTAGGCGTTAGCCTAGCGTTTGGGTTCTAACGCCAGGTATGGCCAGGCGTTAGCCAGGCATTTGGCCTGTAATGTCTGGTCCTCGATCCGGCCCAGTCCGAGTTTTAAAGGCTTTAAGTGTTTCTCGGTTTGACTAGAAGTATCCTACACGTTTAAGGTTCGTCCCAAAACATATAAATAGACCCAAACACATAAATTTGGGGACGGATGCCATTAGAGACAAGAGAAGCGTGTGGAATACTACTCAGCAAAGCAAAACATTGATTTTTACATCCTTTATTCATTACTCTGTAATTTATTTATGCAAGTTATTGTGGATTTGATTATTATGAGCATGAGCAGCTAATTTTCTTAATCTAGGATTTTGGTGGAACCCTTTGGGGGATGAACTTATTGTGATATTAATATAGTTTGGTTGGTTGTTAATCTCTATTTGTTCAACTACGTTCTTGTTGTAGTTAATTGAAAGGATATTCAATTAGTTGTTCCTATTTATTATGTATCTACTTGAGAGAGAGTGCATATTTAGGTAGTTGTTTGAACAACTTCACTCCCGGAGTATAGACGAAAGTCATAACCGAGGGTTTAGAAGTTGGATTAGAAATACCGATACTTCGGGTGCAATCTAAAGTGAACTGTAATGCAATCTAGCTAGTGTAATTTGAGAGAGTGCGTCTAGTAAATTATCATAATTACTTGAGAGAGATTTATGGTAGATAGAGTGTTCATGATTGATAGAGACAATTAATAAAACTATAAGATGTATCAAAGAAGGAATTCCACCGACGGGGGAAACCATAACCTTAGACCTTTATTATAATTGTTTTCACCATATTGTTAGTTAATCATTAGTTTATTAATTTTTTCAGTAGAAATAGTAAAACATTATCAATTGATATTCAAAAGTCTTGAGAAAATTGATTAAGTAAAAGTTGCGTGTTCTGAAGGCTTGATTGATACGTATATTCCCTGTGGGTTCGACTCTGGGTGTAATACTCCAGATTATATTTGCAGTGCCCGTTTAGTCTTTCTATAAGACATAGTTGAGCGTGATCAAATTTTGGCACCGTTGCTGGTGACTTTACGGTGTTATCAATTGGAGTTGGAAGAAATACAAAATTTTGAAATATAGTCAATTTTCTTCAATTGTCATTTATACATTGAAAGTTTAACGTTTGCTAACGTGGTTGTACATGTGCATGCCTAGAAACTCATCGAGAACTGGTGAAATAATTGAAGCCTTATCAGACCCCGAGAAAGTTTTCAAGGCCCTAAACCTGGCCAACCGGAAAAGCAAACAGAAACCATCAATTGAACAACTTGAACCCGACATGAAAGATCCAAACAACAAGAACATCAATGGGGATGATGTGGTAGACCCAGTCGCTCAAATAGGGGCAAAGGCTCCTTTATATGACTGGGCACAACCCATGGAAGAGAATTTGGCCACTGCGAGACTAGTCCCTCAAATACAGGCCGAGTCCTTCCAGATTACAAATAATATGTTGCACTTGTTGCAGAACAAGGGACTATTCTCAGAGTCATACATGGAAGACCCCCAACAGCATTTGAAGAACTTCCTGTCAATTTGCAAAACACAGAGGCAGCCAAACGTCACTCAGGAGGAAATAAAACTGTTGTTGTTTCCATTCTCAGTGACTGGAGCAGCCCAGACTTGGGTAAACTCACTCCCCATCAGTTCCATTACCACATGGGAGGGGTTAGTTAAGCAGTTCATGAACAAGTTTCATCCACCCAACAAGACTGCTCAACAAATTGATGAAATCTTGAGCTTCAGACAGAAACCAGTTGAAACATTGCAGGAGACATGGGAACGATTTAAGGGAATGCTGGTTATCTGTCCACACCATAGTATTCCGGAGCAGATGTTGGGGCATCATTTTTATATGGGTCTGGCTGATACTGTTAAAGTAAATGTTGATGCTTCAGCTGATGGAGCATTCTTTAGCAAAACGTGGAGATAAAGTCAGATCTTGCTTGATAAAATGGCACAGAATTCAGGATGGACAACAAGGAATGCAGCCATTACTCCTGTAATTCACTCAGTGCCATTCGATCCGTCCAATACTATTGCAGAGAACGTGGCCACCTTGATAACACAAATGAGAATACTAACTAAGAAGGTGGAATAATCAGGGAAAAAGCAGCAGGTACACATCGTAGATACAACCAATGGGGGCTTACGCACATCTTGCATTAGTCAACCATTTGGTAACCAGTGGAATGCAGAATGTGATCACCCTCCTTATCCAGAAAACATGAATTATGTGTCAAATTATAGAAGCCAAAGACAAGGGGGACAGAGTTGGAATCAGCAAGTTCAACCATATAGACCACCTCATCAACATCAGAACAATGGAAACATGGGTACCATAAGACCTCATGGTAATGTGGAACCTTACCAAAGGCCACAAGGGTATAACAATTAGAATCAACAACATGCATACCACTCTCCTCAGCAACAACATGGGGAGAGTAAAGAAGATGGGTTTTCCAGGTTCGAAGCAATGATGCAATAGGTGATTGGGACAACTGCTAAAATCACTGAGAGAGTATATGTACATGATGAAGCTATTAAAAATATTGAAGTACAGTTGGGCCAGATATCTATGGCAATGAACAGTCATTCTCTTGGGACTTTACCTGCAGATACTCAGATAAATCCTACGGACCAGGGCCCAAGGCAGCTGATGGCAGTGAGTCTCCGCAATGGTAGGGACTTTAGACTTGGAACTGGAGATAGCTCGTGAAAGCAGGCAGGCCGAGACACTGGTACCCATGCCGATTAAACTTGATGATTCAACAAACTTGACCAAGGTACCAGTGCAACCCACTGAAGGAGAACCCAGTACGCAGAGTAAGGCTGAAAAAGAAGTGGAGATAGCCCAGGAGCCGGTAGTTGAGGTGGTGGCTGAGAAAGAAAAGTCCCAATCACTGGGAAAAAGATACCGCCAGCTCCATTCCCTCAGAGGCTATCCAAATACCAAAAGGATGAACAGTACAAAAAGTTCTTGGACATGCTAAAGCAAATACATGTAAATATCCCATTGATTGATGCGTTGAAAGAAATGCATGATTACGCTAAAATGATGAAGGACTTGATGTCCAGAAAATTTGACTTCCAAGATCTGGCTATTGTCATCCTTACTCAGACTTTTAGTGCGGTGGTGACGCATCCTATTGCTGAAAAGTTATCTGACTCTGGGAGTTTTACAATTCCTTGTACCATTGGAAACTTAGCTTTCGTCAAAGCTCTATGTGATTTGAGGGCCAATATTAATCTCATGCCCCTGTCCATTTGCAAGAGACTGGGGATTGGTAGAGCCAGACCAACTTCAATGTTATTGCAGCTAGCTGACAAGACGGTAAAGAGACCGTCAGGCATTCTGGATGATGTATTGGTGCAAGTGGGGAAGTTTGTGTTCCCTGCTGATTTTGTGATACTAGATTGTAAAGTGGATGAGGAAATTCCCATAATATTGGGAAGGCAATTCTTGGCCACAGGCAGAGCTCTCATTGATTGTGAGACTGATAAATTTAAGATGAGGCTCAATGATTAAGAAATCACATTCAACATGCAGAAGTCTATGAGGCGACCAAGTAAGTTCGCCAACTGCTCTCTTATTGATGCCGCGAACGTGATCCCAGAAGAAGATGATGCATCCCTTACTTTTGGGGACCCTTTCACTGCATGTATGATTAATCTAGATGATATGAACTGTGAAGAACTGGAAGATTGGGTGTTAGCACTTGAAGAAAAAAGGGTCTGGCCGAAGGCTCTCGAGTTTGAGTCATTACACTCAGAGAAAAGAGAGAGCCCGCCGGTCAGGCCATCTGTTGAAGAACCACCCAAGTTGGAACTGAAACCACTGCCACCTTATCTAGTTAATAGGAACAAAGAACCCATGGATGATGACGTATAGGAAGTGCTAGTGGAGGAGGCCAGACTGGATTTTGAGGATGTCAATATGGTAGAAAAGATACTAGAGTTAACCAAGGACATTGATGATACGTATTTTGTTGAATCTTGTGTCATTAGTGTTGAGGATGTTGATTGCATTGGTACACACTCCAACCATTTTTTCATATTATGTTTGGATGATGATATGGAAATAGAGTCGTCCGAGCCACTTGAGGAGTGAAGGAGTAAGGAACAAGATTCCTACATTCTGGAATTCTTCTTGCTAGAAAGTCGGGAATACACATCTCATCTAAAGGCCAAGAAGTGCAGATTACTTCATTATTTTATTGGGACAGTCAGATTCGTTCCACCACCCCAGGAGCATGATCATAGAGCATAATCAAAACTTGGGGCCTAATTAATAAGTTCAAAGTGGAGGCATATAGTGAGTCAAGCGTTTGTTCGAACGAGCATGGAAAGCAAAACTAATGGAGAGAATGTCGATGCTACTTGATCAGGAGGTTTCTTACACCTTATTTTTACTTCTTGTTTTATCTATATGTGATGCATTGAGGACATCGCATGATTTAAGTGTGGGGTGTTGTAAATATTTGTTGTGTTTAGTGTGCTTTCTTGTTAGTAGTTTTAACTTTTCATGTTAGTAAGTGTTTCTTTTTTGTAAGTTTTGTAGCTTTTTCTGTTAGTATTTTTATTTTAGGTAAAAAAAAAAATTAGAAATATATGGACTCTTCCCGACGATGGATCTCCTAGACAGTTTTCTTGAGGGAAGTAAG
>ML323677.1:0-24147 GCA_005239505.1 Nicotiana paniculata
TCCTAAGACATGCGACAACTCGCCACACAAGCGGACCAACTTGTCCTAAGCAGATATTGAAGAGACGGCAGAATTCAATTATGACTGGATCAATGGGAGGTCTAAACCCTAGAGTAAAAGGGTATATATAAAAAAAAAGAGTATCCCGTCTTGTAAGACGTTATTCTTTGATTACTATTCTAAATGTAGATAGGGAAATTAGGCCTCCAAAAACACTCCCTACGAACAAGGGAAATCTGACCCTCAGTAATAAGGGTTGGATACCTTTCGACACTCTCAAGGGAAGAAGATTGGTCTACGAGAACTTGATTATCTCTAGAAAAGACAAACTCAGCAGGAATAATTTCATCAACTCCAGGTTCACGAAGGCATTCATCTCTATCTCTAGACAAAGACCGAGAAGCCCTAGCCCTCGGAGAAACTAGCGACCTAGCGGAAGGAGGGGAAACTATCTGAGAAGAAGAAGAGCCTCTCGAAGGAGTGGATCCTAGACTCCTAAGTCTACCACCCCTCCGTCTCCTAGTCGGAGCAGAAGATGGCGTTAAATTATCAATATCTATTACCCTCTGAGGTTGATTTGAAGAAGACATGTTTACAAAGTCAAGAAAAAGTTCTTTACAAAAGACAAAGTTAGAAAGTGTTTCGTGGAAGCAAAGAAAAGAAGAAAGGTATTTATACTTGAGGACAACCGCCAAACATGGAAAAAAATAATAATGATGAAAAGTCATAATTGAAGGTGTCACTTCGGGACTGACGCAGCAGCAGAAAGCCCTAAAAAGCGTTGGGTAACTGCAGAACCAATCTGAGAAGGACATGTGGTTTGAGCATTAAATAAAAATGACAAACAACGCCTATGATTCAGATAAGGATACAATGTTTCGAGGTAAAGCGGCGGCAAAATATTCCCGCCATAAATGTGTATCCACTTACTAAATATTAATCGATAAATAAAATGGTATGTGGGGGGACTATATTTATTGGGAAAAAAGAGTCTCACACGTTGGCTGATTCTAGACAACTCAGCCGGATACATTGACCAAGGGAAACGGGACAGCTGGACGTGATTCTATAAAGAGATACGGAACAAAGAGGCACAGATCAATAAACCATCGAGTCCATCAGCCATGGGAAACTCCACCTGATCAAGACAGGAAAGATTCACGGTCAGAATGAATCTGGACAAAGCTATGGGCAGATTCAAGGACCCACAATTTATTACTCGTACTTATGTAACCGTACTCCAATTACCATTATCCTTTGTAACGCCCCATTAATATCATAATTAGTCATTAATAGGCAATCATAGCAAGAGTTGTATATTATATCAAGGAATATCCTATATAAGGGACGGGAATACAGCTTGTAAAGGATCATCTGATTTTCAAATACAATCCACTTTGCTTTTCTATATTACTGCAATATTGTCTATTACTCGTTTCTCTTTATTTCCTTGATTATCAGTAACCCGTATTCATCCTAGAAATATCTTTGGTCAAAGGATCTAATTCTTTGGTTAAACACGATGCCCCAACGACGTTTATGCATTTGATGAACAGTATATTCCATCCATATTTGGACTCATTCGTTATTGTGTTCATTGATGATATTCTGGTATACTCTCATAGACAGGAGGAGCATGCGCATCATTTGAGGGTGGTATTACAGAGACGGAGGGAGGAGAAGCTTTATGCAAAGTTCTCCAAATGTGAGTTTTGACTGGGCTTAGTAGCATTCTTAGGACACGTGGTGTCTAGTGAGGGTATTCAGGTAGATCCGAAGAAGATAGAGGCGGTGTAGAGTTGGCCTAGACTGTCCTCAGCTACGGAGATTAGGAGCTTCCTTGGTTTGGCGGGATATTACCGGCACTTTGTGGAGGGATTTTCATCTATTGCTTCGCCTTTGACCAAATTGACCATAAAGGGTGCTTCTTTCAGGTGGTCGGATGAATGTGAAGAGAGCTTGTAGAAGCTCAAGATGACTTTGACCACAACTCCAGTGTTAGTTCTGCCATCATCTATAGGTTCTTATACCGTGTATTGTGATGCCTCGAGGGTAGGCACTGGTTGTGTTTTGATGCAGGAGACGCCTTGCGCCAGTTGAAGACCCATGAGAAGAATTATTCGGTGCATGATCTTGAGTTAGCAGCCATTGTTCATGCCTTAAAGATTTGGCGTCATTATTTGTATGGGGTCCATTTTGAGATTTATACTAATCACCGGAGTTTGCAGCATCTGTTTAACCAGAAGGACCTTAATTTGCGTCAACAGAGATGGTTGGAGCTTCTCAAGGACTATGACATCACTATTTTATACCATCCGGGGAAGGCCAATGTGTTGGACGATGCCTTGAGTCGTCAGGCAGAGAGTTTGAGGAGTTTAGCATATCTCCCGGCAGCAGAGAGACCTTTGGTATTGGATGTTCAGGCCTTAGCAGGCCAACTTGTGAGATTGGATCTTTCGGATCCTAGTCGGGTATTGGCTTGCGTAGCCTCCAGATCTTCTCTTTATGACCGTATCATGGCGCGCCAGTATGATGACCCACACTTACTCGTTCTTCAGGACAGGTTTCGGCGAGGTGATGCTAGGGATATGACCATTGGTGATGACGGTGTGATGAGGATACAGGGTCGGATATGTGTGCCTAACGTAGATGTGTTTCGGTAGTTGATTCTTGAGGAGGCCCATAGCTCGCGGTATTCTATCCACCCCGATGCCGCAAAGATGTACCAGGATTTGAGACAACATTATTGGTGAAGACGATTGAAGAAAGATATTGTTGAGTTTGTGGCTCGGTGTCTCCACTGTCAGCAGGTTAAGTATGAGCATCAGAGACCGGGTGGCTTGCTTAAGAGGCTAGACATTCCAAAGTGGAAATGGGAGTGAATCACCATGGACTTTATAGTTGGGCTACCACAAACTTTGAGGAAGTTCGATGCTGTATGGGTTATTGTGGATCGGCTGACTACATCAGCGCACTTCATTCTTGTTGGTACTACTTACACTTTAGAGCGGTTAGCTGAGATTTATATCTGAGAGATCGTACATCTGCATGGTGTCGTTTCCATCATTTCTGATAGGGGTACTTAGTTCACGTCGCAGTTTTGGAGGGCCGTGCAGCGGGAGTTTGGTACTCAGGTTAAGTTGAGCACATGTTTTCACCCTCAGACGGACGGGTAGTTTGAGCGTACTATTCAGATTCTGGAGGACATGTTGCATGCCTGTGCTATTGATTTTGGGGGATCATGGGACCAGTTTTTGCCACTCGCGGAGTTTGCATATAATAATAGTTATCAGTCGAGTATTCAAATGTCTCCGTACGAGGCTTTATATGGGAGGAGGTGTAGATCTCCAGTTGGTTTGTTTGAGCCGGGTGAGGCTAGTCTCTTGGGTACAGATTTGTGCAGGATGCTTTGGATAAGGTGAAATTAATTCAGGAGCGGCTTCGCACGGTGCAGTCCAGGCAAAAGAGTTATGTGGATAGGAAGGCCCGGGATGTATCTTTCATGGTTGGGGAGAAGGTTTTGTTAAAGGTATAATCCATGAAGGGTGTTATGCAGTTTGGGAAGAGGGGCAAGTTGATCCCCCGGTTCATTGGGACTTTTGAGATACTTAGGAGGATTGGGGAGCTGGCATATGAGCTCGCTTTGCCACCCAGCTTGTCGAGTGTGCATATGGTGTTTCATGTTTCCATGCTTCATAAATATATTGGGAACCCGTCCCATGTTCTGGATTTCAGCACGGTTCAGTTGGAGGGTGATTTGACTTATGATGTGGAGCCAGTGGTTATTTTGGATCAGCAGATTCGGAAGTTGAGGTCTAAGGATATAGCGTCAGTGAAAGTGCAGTGGAGAGTCTAGTCCATGGAGGAAGCCCCCTGGGAGACCAAACGGGAGATGTGGAGTAGATATCCACGCCTATTTGAGACTCCAAGTATATTTCTAGACTCGTTCGAGGACGAACGTTTATTTAAGAGGGGGAGGACGTAACGACCCGGCTGGTCGTTCCGAGAATGTTAGACCATTTCCCTAATTTATACTTCTTTAGGTGATGTTCTAATGTGTGGTACCAGATTGGTTGGTTTGGGTTTGGGATGTGATTTGGGAGTCCGAGATAGAGTTAGGCTTGAATTGGCAAATTAGTAATTTGGTGATTTCCGGTCAGAAGAGGAAAATTTGATAACGGGGTCGGAATGGGATCCCGGAAGTTGGAATAGATTCATAGTGTCATGGTTGACTTGTGTGAAAAATTTGAGAACGTTCGGACAAGGTTTTCTTGGGTTCGGAGTCCTTGGTGGAATTTAGGAGTTTGAAGTTCTTAGGCTTGAATCCGGGATTCGATTTGATGTTTGATGTTGTTTTAAGTGATTTGTAGGGTTGATTAAGTTTGAATAGTGTTATGGGACGTGTTGGTTTGTTTGGTTGAGGTCCGAGGGCCTCGAGTGTGTTCCGGATGGTTAGCGGGTGAATTAATTGCTGAAAACAGGGTACTGGTGTGCTGAGGGAGTTGCTGGTGTTTCAGAAGGGTGTTCTCTGAAGTTTGGCACGCGGACCACGCCGGAAATTCGCGGTCAGCGATGGAAGTTCATTATTATTCCACGGCCAGCAATGAAGACTGACGCGGACAGCGGAAGGTTCTGCGCGACCTCAGGAGCTGGGAGAATTTTGTGGTCGCGGCGAGAATTTTGCGGACCGCGGAGTGAGGTTTGCGGCGGCGGAGGTTTTTCCGCTGGGAGCAGAAGTTGATCCTGAGGGTACACTATAAATACGAGAATAAGGATTTTATTTTCATACTTTGACCTAGAGATCTCGATTTTTGGAGATTTTTCGAGAGATTTTCAAGAAAACCATCAGGGTAAGTGATTCTAACTCAGTTTTGGCTAAAACACATGATTATAACATATAATCCATCATTTGATTAGAGAATTAGGATGAAAAATTGGGGGGAAATGGTAGAAACTTTATAAATGGATTTTTGAGAGTTGAACACCGATTGGAGGTCGGATTTTGATAAATTTAGTATGGTTGGACTCGGGAGTGAATGGGTTTCTTGGTTTAGTGAATTTTTTTGGATCTCGAGACGTGGGCACGGGGCCGGGTTTGACTAATTTAGGGATTTTTTAAAATCTAAATTGAATAATTTTCATATGGGATTCATTCTCTTAGTACGCATTGATAATAATATACTAAATTGGGATAGATTCAGAGCGTTTGGTGGCCGAGTCGAGTGGAAAAGGCATTGTGAAGTAGGATTTTGGCTTGATTGAGGTAAGTAACGCTTCCAAACTTGGTTTTGAGGGTTTGAAACCCTGAACTATGTGTTATGTGATTAGAATTAAGGTGACGCACATGCCAAGTGGCGGGCGTGCACCATGAGAATTGTGACCTGGTTCATTCCATGGCACCGTCTAGTGACTCTCTCTTGTTGATATCCATGCTTCTATCAATGTGATTAATGTAAACATGCTAGAAATCATGCTAGATATTATGTTAAGGCTTCACGCCGATACTGTTGAGACCCGAGTGGTCGTTTTCTTGTTGTCATCTCATTTATTTTATTGATATTCTATACTCAGTCTTGTTCATGCATATCATATCATGTCTCAGTCTCGGTTGTTGTTGTTTAGCACATCATATCATTGTTTCGGCTAGTTCATGGCATTATGAGCCCGTGTGTGTGAGACTGGAGAGTGATGACTGAGTGAGAAGAGTGACAGTTATGGGATCGGGCTACACGCTGCATCAGTTATGTTTATTATTATGATAGCACTTGGGTTGTAGGATCCCCTCCGGAGTCTGTAACACACTCCCGATGAGCGCAGTGATATTATTGAGGGATGGATCTTCCCTGGACATGTATCTTGTCTGAATTGTTTGTATCTGGAGATGGATATTCTCCAGGGGGCTGGATTGGCCTTCCTCAGTACTGAGTGGCTACTGTCATATGTGTATATATTCTGGGATGGATCTTCCCTGGGCCATGAGAGCCATATACAGTACTGAGTGGACAAGTATGTGAGAGTGGGAGCACATTGTGCATTTCATACAGTTAATGCATTGGAATGTAGAGTATGTTGAGTTATATATGTTAAATAGTTCGGATCTGCACTTATCTTATCACTTTGAGTTGTTCGGTTAACTGAAAGCATGCCTAAATTTCTGTACATTGATTCTGTTCTAAATGCTGAGGTTTAGTTCGTCACTACCTCTCATCCCACATTTTGGGCTTGTTACTTATTGAGTTGGTGTACTCACGTTACCCCTTGCACCTTGTGTGCAGATTCAGGTATCCCAGGCCACGGTAGTGCCAGTTAATTGTTGTTGTGGATCATCACTTGGAGAGTGCGAGGTAGCTACCTGGCGATCGCAACCCCGTTTTTCTCCTTCCCTATCTACCTTTTGTTTTGTATCTAGACTATTTCCAGAGTATGTTGTCATTGATAAATTTTGAAACAAGTGTAGTATGGCTCATGACTTAGTGACACCCGTTGTTGGGATTTATCCTTCCGTGTTTTTACTTGTGTTTATCTTTTATTCAAGGTTTCAGTAAGAGAGATTGTCTTATACTATATTTAAATAAGAAATTGATTTTATAAGGAGTGTGTAGGCTTGCCTAGTTCCACGATAGGAGCCATCACGGCCGGATTGGTTTTGGGTCGTGACAGGGCGTCACCTTTATCTATTACAAACTCTTTATGTACCTTCAGTTTCTAGGAATTTGATTTCTCTTTCAAGACTTGATGTTTCTGGATTTGATTTAAACTTTGAAAATGGATGTTTCAATTTATATAAGAATGCTATTTTTTATGGTTATGATTTTCTTATTGATGGTTTATATAAATTGAAACTCGATACCGATTTTTCTGAACCCCTTCTTACTGTTCATCATAATGTTGGAATTAAACGTAGTTCACTAGATGAAAGTTCTGCTTACTTGTGGTATAGACGTTTGGGTCATATATCCAAAGAAATATTAGAAAGATTAGTAAAGAGTGAGATTCTTCCAAATCTAAATTTTACTGATCTTACTATATGTTTGGATTGCATTAAGGGAAAGCAAACCAACCATAGTAAGAAAGGTGCCACAAGAAGCACCCAACTTCTTGAAATTATACACATCGATATTTGTGGACCCTTTGATGTTCCATCTTTTGGTGGAGAGAAATATTTTATCACTTTTATCGATGATATTTCACGTTATGGATACATCTATTTGCTGAAAGAAAAATCTCAAGCAACAAATGCTCTCAAGGTGTTTGTTAATGAGGTTGAAAGGCAATTAGATAAAAAGGTGAAAATTATTAGGTCAGATAAATGTGGTGAATATTATGAAAAACATAATGAATCGGGACCTGTTCTATTTGCAAAGTTCCTCGAGGAACATGGCATATGTGCACAATATACTATGCCAGGAACACCTCAACAAAATGATGTTGCAGAAAGGCATAATCGAACACTTATGGATATGGTTAGGGGCATGATAAGTAATTCCTCATTACCCAAATCATTGTAGATGTATGCTCTTAAAACCGCTGTATATTTATTAAACAGAGTTCCTAGTAAGGCAGTTCAAAACACCCCTTTTGAACTGTGGATATGAAGAAAACCTAGTTTAAGGCACCTGCATATTTGGGGTTGCCCAGCGGAAGCTAGAGTTTATAATCCACAATAAAAAAAATTAGATTCTCAAACAATAAGTAATTACTTTATTGGTTAGCCAGATAAATCTAAAGCGTATGTGTTTTATTGTCCAAACTATAGTTCGAGAATTGTTGAAACCCCGGTAATGCAAGATTCATTGAGAATGATGAAGTTAGTGGGAGTGTTAAAAAGCAAAGTGTGGAAATAGAAGAGGTGAGGGTCAATATTCTATTACCCACGAATGTGTCTACTTCCACACAATTACCAAATATTGTTCCAGTTGTTGAAGAACACTTTGAAAACACAGAGCAACATTTAGATGAAACACTTCATGAAGAAACTAACTCAAGAAATGCCATTAAGTAAATCTCAAAGAGTTAGAAAATTAGCTATTTCAGATGATTATGTGGTTTATTTGCAAGAGTCAGATTTTGACATTGGTCTTAATAAGGATCTGATTTCATTTCACAATCCATAGAAAGTAATGACTCTAACAAATGGATTGATGCCATCAAGGAAGAGTTAAAATCCATGGAATACAAAAGTCTGGGATCTTTTTGAATTGCCATAAAGTTCTAAAAGAATCGGGTGTAGATGGGTCTTTAAGACTAAACCCTATTTAAATGGCGGAACGATACATAGCCATACTTGTTGCCAAGGGTTATACTCAGGAAGGAGGCATTGATTATAAAGAGAAATTTTCACCGGTCTTAAAAAAAGACTCATTGAGAATTATTATGGCTTTAGTGGCTCATTATGATTTAGAGTTACACCAAATGGATGTGAAAGCTGCCTTTCTTAGTGGAGATCTCGAGGAAGAAGTTTATGTTGACCAACCAGAGAGTTTCGAAACTAAAGGAAAATGTCAAATGATGTGTAAACTGAAAAGGTCAATATATGGACTAAAACAAGCCTCAAGACAATGGTACATAAAGTTTAATAATACCATGACATCTTTTGGATTTGTGAAAAATATCATTGATCGGTGTATATACCAAAAGATCACCGGGAGCAAGTTTATATTTTTAGTCCTATGTTGATGATATCCTACTTGCTGCTATGATTTAGGCATATTGCGTGAGACTAAAGGTTTTCTCTCTAAGGATTTTGAAATGAAAGATACGGGTGAGGCATCCTATGTGATAGGAATAGAAATATTCCGTGATAGATCACAAGGATTATTAGGATTGTCCCAAAAAGGCTATATCGAAAGAGTTCTAGAGAGATTTAACATGAATAACTGTTCAGCAGGAATTTTTCTAATTCAGAAAGGGGACAAATTTAGTCTCATGCAATTCCCTAAGAATAATGTAGAACGAATAGAAATGGAATCAATTCCTTACTCTTCTATTGTTGGTAGTCTGATGTATGCTTAGACTTGCACAAGACTGGATATTAGTTTTGTGTTCAGAATACTAGGAAGATATCAGAGTAACCCGGGAATTGATCGCTGGAAAGATGCAAAGAAAGTCTTGAGATACCTGAAAGGAACGAAGGTTACATGATCATGTATAGAAGATCCAATCATTTGGAAGTGGTTGGATACTCGGATTCAGATTTTGCTGAATGTATTGACACTAAAAAGTCTACGTTTGGTTATTTGTTCCAATTAGTTGAAGGAGCAATATCATGGAAGAGTGCCAAACAGTCTGTCATTGCTACATCCACGATGAAAGCAAAATTAGTAGCATGTTTTGAAGCCACAATTCATGCATTATGGATGCGAAGCTTTATTTCGGGACTTGGGGTTGTCGACACCATTACCAAGCCGCTGAATATTTATTGTGATAATTCTGCAGCAGTATTTTTCTCCAAGAATGATAAGTACTCCAAAGATGACAAACATATGGAATTAAAGTACTTTACCGTCAAGGAGGACGTTCAGAAACAAAGAGTGTCACTTGAGCATATTAGAATTGATCTCATGATCGCAGATCCGTTAACGAAAGGTTTACAACCAACGATATTTAAAGAACATGTACATAGAATGAATCTTGGCTGTATTTATGATTGATGTATTTATGATGTTTTGATACTCTGAGCTCATTTATGTGTTTCTGATATACATTAATGATTTTCTATTTCTCATAATGGTATACACGTTATTGTTTTGAGATGTTACAGGATAAGTCTCAATGAGACATTATTGTGGACCATAATATTTTATAGCTTATGAACCTGACACGATAAATTACTAATGGTGTAGTATATGGAAGGAGTATGTAGACAAATTGCATATAACCGTGATAACTCATATTTACTAGTTTATCATATTGTGGTATTTATGATGGACATTATAGAAGAGATTTATTTATGCGCAACTAATATTCCTATATTAAATATTAATATTATGTGATTATTTGGCCAAGTGGGAGAATGTAAGATTTTCTTATGTTTATTGGTGACCCAATAAGTTTAAGGCCCATAATTAATATTTAATTAATGAACAAATCTCATCCGTCCGATCGGTTACTTGATGGACGTACCGGATTAAATGAGAACCTTTACAAATTGGTTATCTCCCCACCCATTAGGGTTACCGAATTTTGTATTCTCTCTTCCATCACTAAAGACGATGGTAACAAAAGCTAGGGCAATGAATGAGAAATCAATTCCAACTATCGCTTCCGCTTTGTGATAATGACTTACAATTCAGGTATGTTTTCTATAACGATTATATGTAAGATTATCATGATCAATATTTTAGTATGCAATTAAAATTTATGTTTACATATTAAACACATAAACATACTAAAAAATGTTTATAAATCAATTTAATCTAACTTATAAGCTTAGCCGAGCACTCTCTACACTTTCCATTACTTGTCTTTTCTAGGTACCTTGACAATTTTTTTTCTAGTGAATTTCTCTTCCCTTCATGTGGTCCAACTCTCTTGGCGCGGTAGCTATTTTCCTTTATCTATTTGCTCCTTCCAAGAAGCATACAATCCTTGTCTTTTTCTAATTATAAAATTAGTGTACCATAAGAAGTTGACTTATCCTTGAAGTGCAATTGGGTTTTGAGTTCATTCCCATTTATTCAAAAAGCAGAAGAAGAAAAAAGAAAGTTAAAAAGCTAAATCATGACAAGAAATACAAAGCCATCACTTCGATGACTATTGCAAAAAAGCAATTTAAAAGATAAAGACCAAACACATTCAACAAATTCCTTCATCCACAAGGCATGTGTTTTGTCATTTGGCATGTGAAATCACCTAAAAAGTCTTCTTAGTCCAACTTCTATTTTCTCTTTGTAATACTTATATATGAGTCACCAGATATAGAACTTTCTGAAAATCAATGACGGCAATATGTTTACATGCTAAGTTCTTTCGACTTTTATTGAGGTTGCAGCAGGGCAACAAATTTTAATTCAAAGCTGGTGGTACAAATGATATCACAAAATCTTATCCAACAAAAGGCATGGCAAGTCATGAAAATACCTATCAAAATTCTCGTTGAAGAATTCTATCTTCCGCACCTTCAACTTATAAAAACTGATGGGGCAAAAGAGTACGGTGCATGAAGTATTTTGTGTTCATGCAGGGTTCAGAGAAAAGCCGTAACTCAAGAGAGTATGACGTAAGCAACATATAAGGTCACACCCTACAACTCATAAATATTGATGGTTCAATGACAGATTTCATGATTCGAACCAATGACCAATATGTTACACAGAGACAATTTTTTGTTGCTCCAACACCCCCTTCTATAAACTCTGATAGTTGTGTCAAATTTTTACATTATCAGTATACTTTAGTAGGCATAGTAGACATATATCTTCTTTATTTTTAAAAATATAATTTTTTCACTTATTTTGACCGATTACATAATATAATTATTTTTTAAGTGACCTGATAAGTATAATTTTTTTATGTTGTTAGTATATAAAGCTAAACTCTAACTTGTAATGGTGAAAATATTAAAGTAACTTAAAGAATAATGTAGTAATCATACGTATAATGATCACCATCCAACCACTCCCACAAAATCTTTGACAATTTAGCTAGCAATATTTTAAAAATATTGATTGTTCGGTGGCTGCAGACATCAACCTTAATTAAAATCATTCTTTTTTCTCATGGTATTCAACGGATAAGAATGGGGTTTGAATTTTGTCTCAATGGAGTATGTTGGTCAAATGGGCAACGCCTACTCCACAATTTCAACGTCTAATAAGTTTTCTCCTTCAAATCTTAAATCATTACCAATTGCGTGTAGAAGGTGCCACCACCCCATTAATATATAAATATATGTAGTTTAGAGAAAGAAATAATAGAGATTATCACTAATTACTCAAGCTGTCCACCACTCCATTAATATATAGTTTCATTAATTCTGACATTAGTATATATTTTTTCTAATATTATCTGTTACTTATTTACTTAAAATTTCGCTTCCTTTAATTTAATATAGGAAACCCCTACCATATTGGAAAATCTGGAGGTTTACCAATTTTATATCAAATTTATACAACACAATTAATACAACACCGACAACCTTAATCTGGCATCTCATGCAACCCTCGAGAAGTTGATATGTCTCAGGCTTTTGTACATATATTTCTTAAAAGAATGAAAATCTGTAATAATAATGAAATGTCGTGGGAAAACAACTTATGTTTTCTTTTAGTAATTGGAATGTTAGGTAATAGAATAAGCTATAACATAATTTGACAATTTAAAAGATAATCCAAATCTTTCATATCACGCAAGTCAAGAGAATGATATATGAACGACAATTAAAATATTATTAACATCTTCAATATATTACTGGAAAAAGTTCATCACATTTTTATCCAATTTGCCAACATTAATTATACTTTTAATTATTTTCAGAAAAAAATTTCAGTTACTAACTAACCACTTAAAATTTTTTGATAATTAATTTTTTCAGACGTTTAAGAAAAAATAAAACCAGCTATTGGAAAATGTTGATCAACTGAATGTGCATTGTATATGTCATATACTTGAAAATCAATCTTTTTAGTGATGCAACCTTAGTCTTATCCTAAACTCAAGGCTTCCATTGCTTTCATGCATTTTTTTTTACCGAAAAGGTGGTGATAAGATGATATAAAGTTTATCACTATAACAAATAACTTTGTATTATGCTGCTACTTTAAGCACTGCTTTTGGTAGCTATTTTATGTTTATTTTTATTTTCTCAGATGATGTGGGAAAAGATTTGTCGTATGTGAAGATTGAAATGTATTCTTCTTGGTTTATTAATTTCTTTTTCCCGTAAAAACATTTTCTTAATTCCTTGAAAGAAACCTCTCTCGATTAGTAAATTATTATTTACCTATAAGTGTCAAAATTTTCGTTTGAAATAAATCCACGTTTTCAGCGACCTTAGTATGACTATTTTATATATTAAATTGCGTTCTTGACAAGGTCAATAATATAAAAAAAAAAAACAAGTACCTTTACATTGATTGACAAGGTAAATTAAAGACATCTAAGCTCAATGGAGTCTTACTAGGAAATCTCCTACACCAAATTAGGTGAGAAAAGGATAACTATGACCAATATTTAATGGACCCCATTAAAATCATTGAAAATATATAGTACTAAAAGTTAAGAAAAAACGAAAGAAAGAAAAAGAAGTCATCTGCATAAAGATTTTTCTTGATTTGATTAATAATCCTTGTCATTATTATTGTCTCCTTATGAGCTTGGTAAGAAAAGGACTACTCGATCAATAAAGAAACAAAAAAAAAATCAAAATAGAAATTAACCAAAAGGAATGTGTAACTGTATCTATTGGTTTTCTGGTCTTAAGATGCTTAGGCAATGAGTGAGATAGACAAAAAAAACGTAGCTCAAATCATTGGGTAACATATATAATAATAATAGGAGTTGAACTTTCTATTTGGGTGATTAGGTCATGTCCTTGTGTCTTTTTGGCCACATATATATATAATTTACAATAAGTGTTAAAGGTTTTTCTGGGGTTATTTGGAGGGGGGCCATGGTCGGTCACTTATTATAATCTGAAAACTCTGTTTGTTATTTTGTACACAACTTTTTTTTTTGAGTAAAATTAACGTATAACTGATAGTGTAAAAAATATTTAAATAATTATTTTAACTAAATATTTGTCGGTTAGTGATTAAAGTGTAATTTTGAGTCAAAACAACAACGGCGAAGACATCAATAGGCCATATTTTTAAAGGGTGGCGAAGTTAAATCTCTTCGCGAAATGCAAGAGCAAATTTAAATCTTTTTTCCTAGATTAAATTACGCCATCATGTAGAATTTTTTTTCAATAGTGTCTCTATACATGTATAATTAATTATTCGTTTTCTTTTTGCTTCTTTTTGAAGGATAAAGTACCAGCCATTCTATTCGACAAAATACATGATGACATTGATATTTTGCTGTGTGTTTCGATTAGGTTATGTGTACTATTTATATCCATTAAGTACTAGTTCTCAATTAGCGAAACATCATATAATATAGTTAGTGGTCTGATGTTAATATACTGGAAATAACCATGCCATATGGAAGAAGTTCTTTCATTACTAGTACAATTATGCTTTCATTTCTTAGGAGGCCGACATAGATTGCAAGAAATATATGTCACAAATTTGTTTACTATTGGCCTGATTAGTTGATTGTCTACAAGCTTGTTGGGTTTTTATTTGATTAAATAAAGAGGTGTAAATGAGAAATGGAGGGAAAAGATTCGGAAGGAAACAAAAAGGTGAAGTGTTCCTTTTACTAAGACACTTTGTCCTTATCGAAAAATGGAAAGGAAATTTTTGTGCTTATATAGCGAAACACATCTTCTAACTCTTAAATAGTTGAGAAGAGGTGGTGCCTTGCGGCGTCATTGTCGTCGCTTGGCTTCGGCTTCGAAATTTTGATATGATTGATTGATAAATTTTTGGACCGAATTTATTTCCCATTTTTCCGTTATTTATTTTCTTTTTCCTGATATTTCTCCGCATGAATTTTGTTTCGCGATTAATTTCCTAACGGCCGTTTGCGATCAAACAGAAATTCTGCTAAAATGGTATCTCATATGAACAGGTACCTTCGCACATATTCAACCCAGATTGTTTGGCTATAAATTCAGAGGTTGTGCCTCACTTTTCTACCACCGAAAATCTGGAAATTCTCCCCTCACTCTTCTGCAGTTTTGCATTGTTTTTCCAAAGCAAAACATAAGCATCAGTGTGGTTCACTGTTGTTTGTTGAGTTTGGCGAAGTTATGTAATTTCCATTGCCGATATTATAGAATAGTTGTTCCGTTCTATTAAGAGAGAAATTAATCGAATAACTTTGGGGAACAGTGAACGGATTAAATTCCTTAAGAAAATATAATATTTTATTAAGCTTGGACTTTTATTCTTCTGATTCTATTTTTGTTTTATTTATGCTTTCGTTTTATTTTACAGAAATTACTTTTCAAACACAGATACTTAACAAAGCTAAGGTACAATGCACTTTTCATGCCTCGATTATTTTTTCCTGGCATGCCTCAATTTATTAATTTTTCGTGGACCTAGTACAAGACAAAGTCCATAAGTGACGAGATGTGTAATGTCCATCAATAAGTATAATATAATATTAAAAAATATATCTCAACGGTATAATCAAATTCAACAAGTACTTCCAAAGAATGCAAAGCTGTGAATTAAAATGATTAATGCATTTAAAATTTTAAAATGTTGGTATCAGTTAAGTGGAATATCAATTTTTAATCTATTAAAGTAAATTTTCAAATTTAATAAGAGTTATAAATGGTAACATTTGTAATTGTATACGGTTAAAATTGGGCTCACCCGATATTGTTGATTAACCGAGTTCAGGATGGTGGGTCGAGGATCGACCCCGTATTATATCAGACCGAGATATGTAGGTGCGGTACCGAACTCGGAATTCGAATGACCAATTGGGATCGAGACAAGTAATGATCGAAACCAAACAGGATAGACCGCGAGCAAGACCGAAGATAACATTCTAACGGAAAGCAGAGGTATCCGTGACCAGTCGAGGATCGTGGCGAAAATCTCGGAACGGATCAAATCAAGAACGGCTATATAGCTAATCATGGGATTTCCTTCTGTAATTAGAATTGTACCATAAGTATAATTCAACTATTATATAAAGGGGAGTTCTAATCATTTGTAATCATCTATCTCTCGCATAACAAAGCAATACAATACTCTTTTTCTCTCTTGAACTCTCTTGTTCTTCAGGTCAGTTCATATTGCTTAACTACATTCTCAGCCGGTTCGAGGGCCAAATGTCATTTTATACTGATTTGCTTTATTTTACTGTTAATTATTAGCATTAATCATCACATTTATTAGTTTGTGCTAGGTGAAATCACATATCCTTAAAACCACTTATAAATTTAATTGTTATCCGATTTTAAGGGTAAACAGTTGGCGCCCACCGTGGGGCTAAGGATAATAGTGATTGCTTAGTACTAATTCTCATAACACACATTGATTTAAGCTTGTTCTCGTAAGTTTTTTTGATTTCAGGATCAGCATGTCGAACTTTCAAACAGTGGCCACACACGCCGACAACAACCTTGGTTTTCATGGGGAAAATGACAATATAGTCTCCCCAGGAATCAAAGCACCTCAGGTTGGCGTCGAGGGAGTACCAGTTGCAGATCCCATCGCCGTCAGTTCCCACGTCGCGCTAAATGCGAATCTGGGCGTCGACCCCGAAACTAGCGTCCGCAGAGATGCTCGACCAGCCGGTCAAGATGCACAGGGCAAGCGAAGACGGCAGAGTCAACCTTCGATTAATATTTAAAATGTTGCAGGCTCAACAAGATGCCATAGAATAACTCCAAAACCAGAACCGAGCATCAAGTAGAGCTGAACCCGAGTCCTCACTAGAAGTTGTTCACAGGGCCGAACCAGTACCGGAGAGGTCAAATACCAACGAATTGGGGACTGACCCCGCCATTATGAAAATGCTCGAAGAGCTCACAAAGCGAATCGAATCAAGGGAGAAGAAGACTGAGGCAAATGAAAAAAAGGTGTAAACATATAACTCTCGAGTTGATTAGATTCTGGAGGCACCACCGATTCTGAAAGGTTTGGATTCGAAGAAGTTCGTGCAAAAGCCTCCCCCCCCCCCCNGACCCCAATGAGCATGTCACTTCATACACATGCGCCATAAAGGGGAATGATTTGGAGGACGATGAGATTGAGTCTGTTCTGCTGAAGAAGTTCGGAGAAACTTTATCGAAGGGGGAAATGATATAGTACCAGAATTTTCCGCCCAATTCCATTGATTCCTTCTCCATGCTCGCATATTCCTTCGTCAAATCGCACATTGGAGAAATAAAGGTCAAGACTAGGAAGTCAGACCTCTTCAAGGTGAAGTAAAAAGATAACGAAATGCTAAGAGAATGCGTATATCGGTTCTAGATGGAACATATGGACCTACCCCGATCACAGATGATTGGGTCGTCCAGGCATTTACTCAAGGACTGAAGGTACGAAGTTTGGTGGCCTCATGGCAGTTAAAACAAAATTTTATCGAATTTCCCAGCAGTGACCTGGGCTGATGTGCATAATCGGTACCAATCAAAAATCAGGGCCGAGGATGATCAGTTGGGAACTCCTTCCAGTTCCGTTTATCCAAACATACCCGTTGGCATAATTCAAAGATAAATCGACGGATAACCACGATCGAACACAGATCGGTATCAACCATATAGTGGAGATCGGAGAAACATCGGTCCTGGACGCAAACGCTATCAAACTGATTGAAGAAATGATTGAGGACAGATCTCCCGAGGGCTCATGAGTAAGACCGGGTTCGATAGAAATGTCGAGCCCACAGAAGCACCACGGCTATCGGAATAAAACTTCAACGTTGATGCATCAGCTATTGTATTGGCCATTGGACGGATAAAAGATACCAGGTTACCTCGATCCCTACAAACTGATCCGTCCCAGAGACATCCTAATCAAATGTGCAAATACCATGGTACTCATGGCCATAAAATAGAGGACTGTAGACAACTAAGGGAGGAAGTAGCTCGTCTGTTTAATAAGCGTCATCTTCGAGAATTGTTGAGCGACCGAGCTAAGAACCACTTCAAAGACAGGGATGCAAACAAGAAGAACCACAACATGCGATTCACATGATCGTCGGTAGGGTCGACATTCCACAAGGACCCGTACTCAAACGCACCAAGGTGTTGATCACGAGGGAAAAGCGAACTCGAGACTATGTACCGGAAGGACCTTGTTTTTCAACGACGAGGACGCAGAGGGATCTCACGAACCAACAACTATGCACTAGTAATATATGTCCTTATGAATAAAATTCAAGTTAAACGTGTTTTGATTGATCCAGATAGCTCGACCAACATTATCTGATCGAGGGTCATAGAGTAGCTCGGCCTACACGATCGAATTGTGCCTGCAACACAAGTTCTTAATGGTTTCAACATGGCAAGTGAAACCACCAAAGACGAAATTCTCTTGCTAGTAAACGTGGTAGGGACCATCTAAGAGACAAAATTCCACGTGATCGAGGGTGACATGAGGTACAACGCCCTGCTCGGAAGACCTTGGATCCATTATATGAGGACATTATCCTCGAACCTCCACCAAGTTTTGAAGTTCCCGACACCGGAGGGAGTCAAAGTGGTGTACGGGGATCAATCTGCCGCCAAGGAGATGCTCGCAGTAGACGAAGTGATACCGATCTCGGCACTCTCATCAACAAAAGAATCAGATTCGAAGGGAAAATAACAGGCCAAATAGCAACCATAGGTACCAGCCTCGACCCAATCAGAGGAGTGGAGGAAAGACGAGGATGGTGAGAATTGGATTCTTTGATTTTTTATAATTCTCGACGACTTCGAAGCTACAAAATCAACTTTCAAAGAGCTGGAAAAAGTCATACTGATGGAGTACCTGACCGAACGAAAGGTATACATGGGCACGAGGTTAACTCCCGAGCTCAAGAAAAAACTCATTAAATTCCTTTTAGATAACATGGATTGATTTGCTTGGTCCCACCTCGATATGACAGGGATCCCACCGGACATCACTACCCATCGATTGAGCTTGGACCCGAAGTTTCGTCCAGTAAAACAAAAGAGAAGGCCCCAATCTGAGTTTAAGCATGCATTCATCAAGGATGAGGTAACCAAACTTCTCAAAATAGGGTCCATTCGGGAAGTAAAATATCCTGAATGGTTAGCAAACATAATAGTAGTCCATAAGAAGGAAATAAACTTAGAATGTGCGTAGATAATAAATACTTGAACAAAGCATGCTCTAAAGATTCTTTTCCTTTTCCGAATATCGATCGTATGATTGATGCCAGGCCGGCCACGAGATTCTTAGTTTTCTCGACGCCTACTCCAGGTACAATCAAATACAGATGAACCTGGAGGATCGGGAAAAGGCTTCGTTCATCAAAAATACGGCACCTATTGTTATAATGTAATGTCGTTCAGACTAAAAAATGATGGTTCAACTAATCAACCCCTAGTAAATCGAATGTTCGAAGTACAAATAGGAAAATCAATGGAGGTTTATATTGATGACATGTTAGTTAAGTCCCTGCGAGCAGAGGACTATTTGAAACATTTGCAGGAGACTTTTGATATACTGAGAAAGTACAATATGAAGCTCAGCCCAGAAAAGTGTGCATTCGGGGTCTGCTCGGGAAATTTCCTCGATTTCATGGTATCTAATCGGGGGATCGAGATCAAAGCCGATAAAATCAAAGATCATCGAGGATATCATGGTTGTAGATAATGTCAAGGTCGTACAAAGGTTAACGAGGCTCATAGCCGCCTTGAGACGATTTATTTCGAGGTCTTCAAATAGGAGCCACCAATTCTTCTCACTGCTTAAGAAGAAGAGTAGCTTTGCATGGACTTCGGAATATCAACAAGCCCTGGAGGAACTAAATCTATACCTATCGAGCCCGCCGTTGCTTCACACCCCAAAAGCGGATGAGAAACTCTACTTGTACTCCCTCCGTTTCAATTTGTGTGAACCTGTTTGACTGGGCACGGAGTTTAAGAAAAAACGAATACTTTTGGAATTTGTGATCCAAAACAAGTCAAAAAGGGGCCCAGAGTATTTGTGTGGTTATAAAATCTTTTCATTAAGAGTAGAATTGTAAGTTTCGGCTAAATTGTTGACAAATTTAGAAAGGGATCATTCTTTTTGGAACGGACAAAAAAGGAAATAGGTTCACATAAATTGGAATAAGGGGAGTACTTGGCAGTCTCGGAAATAGCGGTAAGTGGATTCCTAGTTCGAGAGGAACAAGGTACGTAATTCCCTGTTTATTATGTTAGCCGGACCTTAGGCGAGGCCGAAACCCTAAATCCACACTTAGAAAAATTAGCGCTTGATTTAATAAGCGCCTCTAGGAAATTAAAACCGTATTTCCAATGCCATCCTATATGTGTTGTAACTACCTATCCCCTTCATAATATTTTGAAAAAACCCGAACTTTCGGGTCGATTGGCCAAATGGGCCATCGATATTAGTGGGTACGATATCGAGTATCGACCCCGAACATCCATCGTCTCAAATCTTAGCAGACTTCATGGTCGACTTCACGCCAGCCTTCGCACCCGAGGTCGAAAAGGAACTGTTATTGAAATCGGGAACATCATTAGGGGTGGACCCTCTTCATGGATGGTGCTTCGAATGTGAAGGTTTCCGGGTTGGGTATCGTTCTAAAATCTCCCACAGACAAGATAATTAGACAATCTATCAAGGTTCTGAAATTAACTAACAATGAGGCCGAGTATGAGGCCATAATTGCATGTCTCGAGTTGGCTAAAATCTTGGGAGAAAAAATCATCGAGGCTAAATGCGATTCTCTCCTCGTGGGAAACCAAGTCAACAGAATTTTCGAAGTCCGAGAAGATCGAATGTAGAGATACTTGGATAAGCTACAGGTAACTTTACATCGGTTTAATGAGTGGACCTTACAACATGTACTTCGAGAACAGAACAGCAAGGGCGAAGTATTACTCCCAAACGCACACGCAAGTATACGTGGTCGACAAGTAATATAGGATTGTAAGTCCAGATATCGAACCCACAGGGACTTGTGATTAACTATCAACTAAATTAAACACAAACAATTAATCCATTCAAGCGAATACTAAAGTATGAATATTTAACTAAAATTAATCTAGAATAGTAAACTATGAAATTAAAGAAACAATTGGCGAAATTAGACACGAATTCAATAAGAGCCGATATTCTAGAGCTATGGGTTAGCAAACAATCCTGTTGAGTTTTCCACTTAAATCGTCTAATTAATTTATATGGTTTATTGGTTGACAGGGTTACTATTACTCGTAGCCTTCTCCCGAAGTACTATTCGTCTATTCAAGCTAACCTAACGCCTATATTCTATGAAATTAGGATTAAAAAGAACGCATTAATAATTCCTGTATCGTAACCAAGCAAGGCGATTAGGTATATTCCTATCCTAACCGCAAATCCGCTCCCCTAAAAGGTTAAGATCTTGCTCTACCCAATTTTATATGCAATCTAGAATTCCCTCTTCCGAGTTCAATCCTAGATTCGTAGATAGTATTCAATTGGTGATCAAGCAATCAAATAATTAAGCTCAAGATTGAATAAATAAACCAATATGATAAATAATAAGAATAATTCAAGCTTCAAACTACAACGTTCATGTAGAACCCAAAACTCTAGAACTAATAAACTATGATATTAAAGGAAGAGAAGAGAAGAAAAACTAGGTAGAAGCCTCCTTCAAGCGTGGTGTGTGTTCCTCCACGTGAATTCTTCTTCAAAATATGTTAGCCTCCTTCAAAAATAAGCTTAGACTTGCTTTTATACGTGTTGGGTAGGTTTAGGGCCGAAATAACCGTGTCCCGGTAAAAATAGATCAAAAAACTCGTCACTGGCGCCTTGGCTAGATCCGAGCGCCCACCAGGGCGCTGCCCCAATTTGTGTACTGCCTCCAGCGCCACAGGTAGGGCTGGGCGCTGCCTGTGGTGCCCAAAATCGCCACTTTTTCCGGTTTTTGCGTTTTCGTTTGTTTTGGCTCAAATTTTGTGCATTTCGCCCCGATTGATCCCGAATCATTCCTAAACATAAAAACACTTCAAATTAATATAAATCATCACATTTAACATCTAAAACTCACGAAACAAAAGTAAAACACGAGGTGATATACATAGAAATATATACACTTTAAGCTAAATATTAACACCCCACACTTAGACTCTTGCTCGTCCTCGAGCAATGGGACAATCTACTACCCTTCAACACGTACACATTTCATTATCAAGGAGCATTTTACTTTTCATAACACACCTTAACCCTTAACTATGATCGATACCGGCAATCAAGTATGAACGTACAAAATTTCACATTCTTCCCTTCTTTAAACATGCCAAGTATAACAATTACATCAATCATACCAACAACCTAATTTCAACCACCCAACCTCAAGAGTTAACTTGCAACCACTAAGCCCTCTCAATTAACGCACCTACCCAATAAGAAAGTTTACAACATTACCAATCGTTCATGAGATCATGTGCCCTCACCAAAAATAAAAGAGTGAATATAACTAGTCCACACATTTAAATATGCTTTTGAACATAATTTAAGGACATCAGGCAATTGAAAAAATTCACTCACTCTCACAAAGAATGCATATGCATCCCGTGGTCGTACCATAAGCTTGCCCGTAGTATGGATCTCCACTAATTCAAGTTAACCAAATCTAGGATCAATTAGGACTTTTAAGGTGGTAATGTAGGCTCAGGGACGGGTAGGATATATTTAGTAATAGTGACTAACCCTCCTAAGCAGTTTAATACACTATCTTCACAACTTAACACATATTCTTCTCAACAAATTCTCTTGCCACAATTCATATTACACATAGCCCTTTTTTAATTAAGCACTTCTATATTTTCACTAGCACAAATTAATAAAATTGGAGGTGTGTATCTTTTTGTACATGCTTTTACTATCATTTTTTTTTCTTTCCTACACACACTTCATACATGAAGATTCAATGGCTAGCGACTTTTGAATATAATTTTTAGTGCACAAACAAGTCTTTCCATGGCTCCACTAAAATTTAATCCCCAATATCTCACCATACTTCTTTTAGCGACTAAGTGCCTTAGGAGGAAAAGGTGCAAAAATCTACATTTAAGAACAAAATAGGGGTACGGCTTGTAATGTGGGTACCAAAGAAAAGGTCAAACGGCTCAAAGGGGCTAGCAAAGGAAATTTTTAATTTTCAGGTGACAAGCACATCCATGATCAAGCAAGAAAATTCCTACGTCATCTCCTAGACTAGCATAACCTACAATTTCGTTTCGATTAACACACAAGGCAAGTTCTAGACTACACATGATAGCATACAAAATCACTAAACCTCACTCACACATTGCACATGACTCAATCACAACGGTTTTATTCAACTCTCAAGTCAAGCAAGCACACAAAATTGATAGAATTAAGAAATATCACACTATGTAGCATACAAGTCAAACAACTGAGGCTAAGGCGTCACAAAATAATCTATTTATTTTTACTCAGGCATCACATGTCAAACCAAATATAAGGAAAAGCAGAATGTATGTCATAACCTAATATGCCGGCATCAAACATGTCATAGGGTATTTCTAAGTTACTCAGTTTCTTCCTAACTACTCTAAAAAAAATAATTTAAAGTGCCCAGTTCAAGCTACACCCTTGAAAAAGAACCGGTGCCCAAAGAAAAATCAAGGGATACTCCCTACCTATTCTAAAAAAAATATCTTTTTGGAATGTTTTTTTTAATCGGACTTTATCCCTCAATAAAATTGTCCAACAGATTCATCCTTGGGAAAAATTCGAGATTTTTCTAAAAAAAATAATTTTATACAATTACACCTCAGAAAGTAGTTTCCCCATCCCACACTTATGTTATGCATAGTCCTCGATGCATTATCACAAATAAAAACATTAAAACAAGGGTGAGAAATACTCCCTGAGACCCTCTCGGTCCTAGCTCGAACATGATTCTCAATCTTTAGAGTCGAGATGACCCCACACTTAAGATCAAAGATGCCCTTCAGCTTCAACTTTTGGGCACTCGGACTTCCCCTACTTTGCAAAATAAAAATAACATAAAACTGACACTAAAAAATAATGAAAATATATACAGGCCGGGTTGCCTCCCAACAAGCGCCTAATTTATAGTCGTGGCACGACTCTAATACTTCACCACTTTTTCTTCCACTTTGAGGATATGAATTGCGTCCCCAATTTTGCATTAATTTTTCTGTCACGTTCATGGGGTGCTGGTGTAAAAATTAAGGAACCAAACAATAGGTATCGCATCTTGCACTTCTTGGCCCTTAGGTGAGGGATGTCATTGTGTCTCCTTGGCATCACAAATTTCATAATATAAATACTTTGTTCCTCATACATTGACTCATCTATATGCTCGACTGGATCAATTCCCATTTCACCAACCAAACACAATGTTGAAAAGTGTTTA